>JAJIYU010002580.1:0-29653 GCA_030144865.1 Tinospora cordifolia
CCGTTGATGAAATCTTAAACGTAGAGTTAAGAATGCTATAAATTTAAATAAGAACAGAAGGGTATTCTAGAAATCACTTCTACCTTATAACGCTTTCTTTAGAAATTTCTGCAGCAATTCTCCCACATACTAGTGCCAACGAAGATCACCCAAATTTATTCTCCAACCCAAGAGAAAAACTTCTCACACACAAGAAAGAGGAAAGAAAAGTGAGAAGAGGTGCCAAGACGAAGGCTTAGAGAAGATAAGAGAAAATTTCAACTCTTATTTTTGGAATGAGGGAAGTGAGAGCCTAGGGGGGTTTATATAGATTTTCAAAGGGGAAAAAATAGAAACTTTTGAGTTTTTCTTGGAGTAAAACACTTAAATTCTCTGGAATTTCGTATTTTCTAATTATAAGAGGAAAATAAGTATTTTTGAATTTTTTTTTGAAATTTAAAAATTAATTTTTGGTATTTATCTCGGTTTTTTTTTGTTAATTTCGGTGAATTTTTTGTCTATTTTTTCGCATTTTTTTTTTCAGGCGCATCAGATCATCCTCGAGACACGTACATGGATCAGATTGGAGGGTCAAGATTGACGCGTGCGGAGTTGCACCATGCGACTTTGCAATCGGGATTTCACGGCTTTGATCGCGGCTGTCCGATCGTCTTTGATTATCTCTGTTCGTTTGATCTTTGTTATCTTGTGCACTCGGGCGTTGGTGCGGATCATCTTGCGGCTGTCGGATCACGAGATCGGATTCGGATCGACAGTTTGTAGCCATTGGATGCGTTTTGAGTTATATTTATATGATTTTCAGCCAAATTTCATGTTCTATTTTCGGGTTTTTGCCAAACCTTAATCCAAATTGACTTTCTAATCTTGTTTTCATAAAAAATTGCACATATCATTGTATTTTTTGGCTATGATATCACGATATACATTATATTCATATATTTTCTTTCAAAAATCCATTAAATTGATTTTATTCCTTATTTGACTAAACCAAGACTTACCAAATTTTTCATCTGTCAATTACGTATAATTCTCTAAATAAATTTTCAAATTTCATACGAATTTTTGAGATGTTACAATCTATCTTCCCCTTGTTGGACACACAATGTAAAAGGTTGGGATCCTCAGCGAACTTGTGCAAAATAGACTGGATGTGCAGCTGCTTTGCAGTAATGTAGGCAAGACAGGTTGTCAAATAACCAATATAACTCTGGTGATCAGAAAACTCAGCAGGGGCATCAGCGAAGAAGTGTTCTGCTGAACAAAAGTCCACTCCCCCTCAATGTCTACATGATGGAAATCAAGCAGTTTTTTAAGAATGCAAATCTCCCACTGAACAGGTATTTACTCGGGTGTAGGAAGCTAGACTTTGTACTTGCTGAGGAAATAGGAAGTAATTTTGCAAGGAAGGAGGAGTTTGTTGTAACTAGAAATAGAGTCAGCAATCTTGACAATTGAATCAAACATGATCTGGCTAAGATTAATTGGGTGACCAGTATTTATGGCATACACCAGAATGGCACGATCATGATACATGGTGGAATTGTGAGTGGTAGGCATCCAGACATGCAATGAGAGACGAAACAACGAAGAATGTTTGACTGTGAGAAGAGAGGCCTTGAGACCCTCTGTACTAAACCAGGTTCTATTTGGATCACCTGTGAGGACACAGGTAACTTTATCCATGTCTACATCAATGTCGAATGGATGTAAGGGATCACATTCAATAGGTGGTAGACCTAGGTGAGCAGATAGATCAGTAGGAGAGAAAGAGATGACTTGGCCACGAACATAGTTACGCCATGGGAACTAAGGGTCAGTGACCAAAGAAGAAAGATTGGCATAGAATTGTCTAACCAGAGTGGGAGAGTAGAAAGAATGACAAGAAACAGAACGAAGCAAGTGTTGGCTTTCCAACAAGGCAACTAGACCAGCCTTTGAGAAATCTCAGTGATTGATAATCCATTCAACCAGAAAGGATTTGGTACAGATTTGGGACCAGAGAGACTTCTTCGAGAGATAAAAAAACAGAGGGGTTTTGGCATCGGATGCTCAAATTTTGCGCAACTTGGTTGATCGAGGGGCAGAGGAAGGCGAAGCCACAGCCCGAGATGGTTCAGAGTGAGTCCAAGTGGTCTTGGGACTTGGACACGAAGGCGGTTCAGGCACTATCTCAACTGTGGGACAAGTAGGCCCCTCTTCTGAGTTGGGATCAGAAGAATAGGGAAGTGGAAGCTTTCGAACTCGAGGCCGGGATACACGTGTTTTCTTGGAGTTACGAACGAAAGACAGTTTGGTAGGGACAGGGACTAGCAGAGTGGATGTTTCAGTAAGTGGATTCGCGAGACCTCTAACTGGTATCTTGGAGGCAACCACAGAAGGTTTGGAGGACCGCGGGACAATTTGCTGGAAACAGGGATATTAGGTCGAGGTGGAGGGACCCTTATGTTGCTAAGTTTTGAAAGACTAGTAGGATGAATAGAGTCTGAACCTGATTTCTTTCGCGCTTCAGATCGAGTTGATGCACTGCGATGAATTTGAGACATTTGAGCTAGAATGTCTGCGATCGGAACATCGTCTCCTGAAGAGTCTGAGTCGATGGTCATACGAACAGGCCGAATAGACTTCCTGGATAGAATCTTGAATCTTTGAAGTTGTAGGTTGAATTTGTCGGAGAATCATAACAGCGGTATAGATTCGCGGCCGCTCTTAAATCTAGATGAAACCATGATGAAGCGACTAAGATAGGGAAGAAGAACATGTTATGAGAGAAGGTGTGAAGAACAGAGGAGAGAACGATTGTTTAAGTAGCAAAGATCGAAGGAAGCCCTAGAGTTGCACAATAATAGAAAGTTTCTAACCACTGTCTACAATGAAGAATAGAAGATAGAACAATTTTTTGAAAACCCAGAAGCATTGAAAGAACAAAAAACACAAAAAAATAAATACAAAATATACAAAACATGTTCTGCATTAAGTATTGCAACTACTTAATGCAAACACCCAACGAGGCTCTAAATGATTCAAACCAAGCATGATCTAGTGGCTTGGTGGAGATGTCTGCTAACTGTTTTTTTTTAGTGATTACATGTTTCAAAAGAACAGTTTTATCTTCAACCAATTCTCGAATGAAATGGTGTCTAATGACAATGTGTTTTGTTCTTGAGTGCTGAACGAGATTTTTCGAATGTTAATAGCACTTTTATTATCACAATACAATGTCACATTGTCCAGTTTTATGTCTGCGAGCATTTGCTTCATCCATATAAGCTGTGCACGGCAGCTTCCAGCCGCTATGTATTCTGCTTCAGCAATTGATCTATTCTGTTTTTTACTCATCCAAGCAACTAAGTTATTTCCTACACAAAAACAATATCTTGAAGTACTTTTTCTATCCTCAATATTCCTTGCCGAGTCAGCGCCACTAAAACCTTCAAGATCAAGGTTGCTATCCCTAGACATCCATATTCCATAATCTGTGGTTCTACTTATGTATCTAATAATTCTTTTCACAGCTGATAAGTGAGATTCTTTAGGGGCAACTTGATGTTGAGCACAGACTCCTACTCTAAAGCGAAGATCAAGTCGACTGGCTGTTAGATATAAAAGGCTACCTATCATGCTTTGGTATAGCCTTTGGTCGACATCTTTTCCATCTAAGTCTTTTGTTATTTTAGAGCTTGTACTTATGGGTGTTCTCATGTGCTTAGTGCTTTCTAAGCCAAATCTTTTGACAATATTCCGAGCATATTTAGTTTGGAAGACAAATGTACCTTCGGTGCTTTATTTAATTTGTAACCCAAGGAAATATGTTAGTTTTCCAACCATGCTCATTTCAAATTCGTCCTTCATTAGCTTTGAAAACTCGTTACATAATTCAAGTGAAGTGGAACCAAAAATAATATCATCAACGTAAATTTGAGCAATGACCAAATGTTTACCTAGGAGTTTCAAAAAGAGAGTTTTGTCAACCGTACCTCTAGTGTACCCTTTGTTGATAAGGAATTTTGTGAGTCATTCATACCATGCACGGGGTTCTTGTTTTAGAACATAGAGAGCCTTTTTGAGTAAGTAGACATGATATGGATGTTCACTATCTTCCGAACCCTTTGGTTGTTCCACAAATACTTCTTCATTAAGGTAGCCATTAAGGAATGCACTTTTCACATCCATTTGATGAAGCTTGAAGTTTTGGGCACATGCAATAGCTAAGAGGATTCGAATTGATTCAAGTCAAGCCACAGAAGCAAAAGTTTCATCAAAATCGATTCCTTCAATTTGGGTGTACCCTTGCGCAACTAGGCGTGCTTTATTTTTTGTGATGTTCCCCATGTTCATCAGTTTTGCTCTTAAAAATCCATTTTGTCCCAATAATGTTAACATTAGATGGCCTTAGAACTAGTTTCCATACTTTGCTTCTTTCGAACTGTTCTAGTTCTTCTTGCATAACAACTATCCAATTTTCATCAAGAAGAGCTTTGCAAACATTTTTAGGTTCTATTGTCAAAATGAAGCATGAGAATCGTACCATTTCTCTATAATTTCTTCAAGGTACATTTCTGGGCTGATGGGTGATTGAGTTGAACTCTAGAAGATGGTTCTTTAAAGTGTTCTACTTCTGTATTTTCTGGGTTGTCTGTGCAGTCTTCTATTTCATTGTTTGTTTCAACAATCATTTGTCAGTTTCTTCCATAGTTTCTAGATCACTTTCCAATGCACTTTCTTCAATCTATTTGCCTTTCATGCCTTTTTCTTCCTTTTCATAGTCATGAATTGTATCGTTAATTGACTCAATTACACATTGAGTTCTATTGTTGTACACTCGATAAGCTTTGCTATTTGTGGCGTATCCCAAGAATATTCCTTCATCACTCTTGGCATCAAATTTCCCTGGTTGTTCCCTATCATTTAAGATAAAGTAGGTGTTATAAAAAATGTGAAAATAACTTACATTTGGTTTCGTTCCTTTCCACAGCTCATATGGAGTTTATGTAGCACCTGGCTGTAGGTAAGCTCTGTTGATGGTATAGGCAGCAATATTATAACATCTCAAAAAATTCATATGAAATTTGAATTTTTACTTAAAAAATTATTCAGAATTGATGAATGAGAATTTTGGCAAGTCTTAGTTACCCAAATGAGGAATACAAACACATTTTAGAAATTTTTGGAAGAAAAAAAATGATTATAATGTATAAAATGGGATATCATAGCCAAAAATATAAAGATATATGCAATTTTTGATGCAAATAGGATTAGAAAGTCAATTGGGATCAGGATTTAGAAAAAAATTCAAAAAGAAAGCAAGAAATTCAGTTGAAAAATAAAAAATAAACTCAAAATACTGCGAACCATAGATCTGGAATCTGATCTCACGATCTGACGCCAAGATCAGATCCGCACGTACGCACGAGCGCACCGAATCATCAAAATCCAACGGCTAGAGATCTAAGTACGTAACTCGAGGATCATCGTGTGGCCAGAAACGAGTTTGTTGATCGCGAAATCAGATCCGCACACTATGATTGAGGATCATCTGACGGTCGAGATCGAAGTCGCGTTGAGAGATCGCGAATAGTGCTGCGCTCGAGGATCATCGGATGATTTAGATCAAAGCCGCATGATTAGATCACAAATGTTGATGCGCTCGAGGATCATCAGACGGTTCAGATCAAAGTTGTTTTGATTAGATCGCGATCGTTGATGCGCTCGAAGAAATCTAACGGCTGAGATCGAGAATTCGATTTCTGTTGATTGATCTGAGATCAATCCAATGGTTTCGATCAAAATTGAATGCGTGTCTCGAGGAAAATCCTAAGAACTAGATTAAATCTAAAATTTAAATTACAAAAATTAATGAAAAAATAACGAAAAATACGAAAAAATCCAAAATTTCTGAATTTTTTTTTAAGATTCTAAAAAATTCTAAAAAATACTCATTTTGCTCCAAAAATTAGAAAATACGAAATTAGGGAGAATTAGGGTGTTTTATTCAAAGGACACAAAACTTTCTAATTTTCTCTCTTTGAAAACCTATATAAACCCCCCTAGGCTCTCAATTTCATTCATTTCAAAAAAATAAGAGTTGAATTCTCCTTTTGTTTTCTCTAAGCCTTCTTCTTGACACCTTTTCTCATCTTCCCTTCTTGTGTGTGTGAGAAGTTCTTCTCTTGAATTTGGCGAATTAAGTTGGACGATCTTCATTGGCATTAGTACGTGGGGGGAATTGCTGCTGAAATTCTGGAAGAAAGCATCACAAGGTGGAAGTGATTTCTAGAACACCCTTCTGTTCTTATTTGAATTCATTGCGTGCTCATTGTTGTGTGTTTTTCACTGAAATCAAAGATTTTCAACTTCAGTTCTAGAATTTTAAATTTTTATTTCAGTATTTCAATTTTGATTCATGTTTGAGCAATCATATTATCCATGCCATGCTAGTATCATGCTTAGGCTTTTAAATTAAAGTGTGATGCATGTTTTATGAGTATTTCATGAATTGACTGTGTATATTCTGAATTTTAGTTCGATTTTATATTCTGAAATTTATTTTATGAGATCATGATATGAGAATTAATTTAAGACGATGGAGATAATAACTACGTACCATCATAATGGTCATGGCGACACTATGGATGTTCTTTTCATATGAGTTAGGTCATATGGTTTGCAGACCTAAGTACTTGAGGGTCGTGTACCACTGGTGGGTCACCATGTATAACGGGTTGATGCTGACATGTGCCACTAACGGGTTGTTGCCGAGTGGGCCCTATTTACTTAGTTAAGAACATCAAGGGATTAAATGCCCTTTTGGTCTGAGATTCGATTTAAACAAATTATTGTTTAAAATGCCTAATGATTGCAAGTTTTTGAATTATGATTGTGTTATGAGTTTGAATATGAAAGATGGTTATTCAAAAAGGATCCACTAGGCTATGTGCTGACTCTTCTTTTCTTATTTTTCTGGAACATGAACCCATGGAGCAATTGAATATAGATAGTTTCTTAGGAAGTGTCTATGGTATTAAAGTTTTTAGAATTTTTAGGGCATGTTGCCCAAAGTATTTATGCTTTTCTACTGAAAAGTATTTTGAAGACTTCTGCTGCAACCATTAGTTCTTTTTGAAGAGTTTAGTATTTTCAATTTCTATTATGAATAAAATAGTTTGAATTTCTTTATCTCTTTTAATTTTCCTTGATTTTATTGAAAATTGTATTCTTGAATTTTATACAAAGGCAAGAGATATTGAAAAGAAAAGAACAAGTGTGTGTCACTTGTAATATAGCACCGGCCCGACCCGCAATTTTGTTAAGTCCACTGTTCAAGAGAACGGTGACAATGTACACTGTTTAAAGATATGGGGGTTGGGGTGTTACAAAGGTGGTATCGGAGCCTAGACATTAGTTGCTAGGGCAAGAACAGGAAGTTTCCTTTGATATCAAAGGTGGTATCAAAGCTCAGTTAATAGATGAACTGGGCAAGAATTAGAAAGTTACTTTGATACCAAAGGTGGTATCAGAGCCGAGGCTTTAGGAGCCTTGGTTTTAAGATAGAAAATCAAGCCTAAACTAGTGATGATTGGGCTAGAGATATGAAGTCAAACATTAGATGCTTGACAAGAATCAGAAACCCAAATTCGGGCTTCACATTGAATTGAATTGAATTTAGAATGCCCTACCTTCTATTTTGAAATTGGTGAATGTTTTAGAAAGTATTTTCAAAAAAGAAATATATGTTTTGAAATGATTTGTTTAGATACAAAGACTACAAGTTGAGCTGATAGTGGGTAAGCATTGTCCTGAGTAAAGTTAAACATTGAAAGGGACGTAGGTTATCCCGCCCTAGAAAGCGCGGTTGCTAAGAAGACTTCGGTTTTGCCGCCCAATCTGGAGGTTGTCCCACCAACTTATATGAGTAGTTGGAGTTGAAAAACACTCTTATTTTCAATAAAAGAAAATTAGAAGGTGAAAAATTAAGGCAAGGAATTGAATAGAAGTCGAAAAAAGATGCCAAAGGTGGTATCTTGGCCAGACAGAGGTTGTAAGTCAACCAGAACCGAACCCTAGGTCTAGAGAAAAGACCTTAGGTAGAAAAGGTGTAGCCATGGGTGGCACAATCGATCAAAAGGAAAAACTTCTATGACATAGGCTAAAGACTAAAACTTGTGTGAAAATAGAAAATTGTTTGATCAGGACACGAGACCAGGAAGCTTCTATAAATTTTGGTTTCTATGTAGTATGGAATGCATAAAAATTTGTGGTAATGGAGGAGGCCTGGACTCGGAGAATGATGGACCATGTGTGGTGAATGATCGATAATTCTGGCAGAACGGGTTTCTCTATGCTCGCTGGTATGGGACGGTTGAGTATAGTGGGCTCAGGAACCTTAGTTATCGAGTAATTTTCGAAATTGTTTGGGTGCAGCTCTGTTCTGAGTGAAAGCTTAAGTGGAAGGGGTAGAGTGGCATGGGACAATTGAACCTAAAAGTTTAGGTGGAAGTTTGGAACCTTGTTGTGTTAGCGTGATTGTATGATTGTGTAATATGCATGCTGTAATGTTTATTTGCTTTGAGACCAAATCTTGTACCCATGCATGAAAATAACCTAGAGAAAAGACTTTAGGTCACTGAACAGATCGAGAACCTAGAAACTGAATCTAGAGTCATGGTAGTACAAATGTTTGCTGAAACAAAGATTGATGTTGAAAAGATGACCTGGGAAGAGTTCAACGAGGTCTTCCACAAAAAGTTCTTTCTAGAGATGACACTGTGGAAACTGCAAGAGGACTTCATCAGGTTGAATCAGAAGGACATGACTATAGCTGAGTACGAGAGAAAGTTTACTGAATTGGATAAGTTCTCTCGGGAGCTGATTTAAGAAGAAAGAATGACAGCTAATTGGTTTGCTCAGGATCTCAAGATTGAGATTCAAAAAGTGATTATGACTCTAAGCTTAAAGACATATAGGGATCTTAGGGCATGAACTCAACTTAGAACAAAAGGTTGAGAGTAAAAGAACAAGAGGCCTAGTAATGACATAAAGAACCCAAAGGCCTAGAAAAATAATAAGAGTGGTGGAAAGGCACCACAGACCTAGAAGTAGGGGCAGAACAAAAATGAGTCAAGGGAAGAAGCTAAGAGGTTGGGATTATGTTTCGTATGCAAGCAGAAGGGTCATTTGGCGAAAAATTGCCCAACTGCACCAGCTTAGGCTTCCTAGCAGCAACAACAAAATATTTAGGGGGGAAGTTAGAATGGGCGTCCTCAAGCCAAACAGAATCAGAATGCCCATCAAGGGCAAAACTAGTGTCGTGGTCAGAACCAAGCCAGAATGTTCACGGTTGAGACCCACGAAGACCAAACCCCTGCAGTAGAAGGTACGTTCCTATTGTTTAATGTTGCTATGAGACTGTTGCTTGGCTCGGGTGCCTCAAAATCTTTTATCTCTGAAAAAACTAGCTGATAGGTTACAACTTGTGACAAAAACAATGCCAGTGACTTTGAATGTGTCCACACCAATAGGGACCATTGTGACTTCAAAGAAGATGTGTAGTTGTGACCTTAGGTTTGGGGATAAACTTTTAATAGTTGACCTATATACCCTACCTTTCTATGGCTATGATGTAATCTTGAGGATAGATTGGTTAGATCAGTACCAGACCTAGATAGATTGTCCTAAGAGACGGGTAACCATAACATTACCTTCTGGGGAGATCTTTAAAATCAATGGGGATATGTGCAGACTACCAAGGAGTCCAACCCTAGCCTTGCTGAATTGTTTGAAGCAGACGGATGAGTTCGAGAAACTCTCTGAAGAAGAACCTACTGACTTGAAGAATATTCATGACCTAGCTGTAGTCAGTGAGTACGAGGATGCGTTTCTAAATGACTTACCTAAAGGATGCGTTTCTAAATGACTTACCTGAATTACCACCAGCTAGAGAGTTAGAGTTCAAGATTGAACTTCACCCTGGAACAAACCCTATAACCATACCTCCTTATAGAATGACACCAGTAGAACTAATTGAGCTGAAAACTCAACTGGACGAGCTCAGGGAAAAAGGTTTCATCAGGCCGAGTGAATCACCCTGGGGAGCCCCAGTACTATTTGTGAAAAAGAAGGATGGTTCCTTGCGACTGTGTGTCGACTACTGGAAGTTGAATCAAACTACAGTAAAAAATAAATATCCATTACCAAGGATTGACAACCTATTTGATCAATTAAGAAGAGCCACTCATTTCTCTAAAATTGATCTTAGGTCAGGATATCATCAGTTGAGGATTCGAGAGTTTGACATCCATAAGACAACCTTTAGAACAAGATATGGATGCTTCGAGTTCACCGTGATGCCCTTTGGTTTGATCAATGCCCCGATAGCCTTTATGGATTTGATGAATTAAGTGTTTGTAGTGGTATTCATGGATGATATACTAATTTACTCTAAGTCAGAAGCTGAACACCTAGAACACTTGAGGATCGTGCTAGAAACCCTCAGAAGAAACCAGCTATATGTTAAATTCAGTAAGTGCGAGTTCTGGATGGAAACGGTCAAGTTCCTAGGCCACATTGTATCCGCAAAAGGTATTGCTGTAGACTCGAAAAAGGTAGAAGCCATCATGAACTAGAAGCAATCCAAGACAATAACAGAAATTAGGAGTTTCTTGGGCTTAACAGGCTATTACAGAAGGTTCATTAAATACTTCTCAAAGTTGGCAGAACCTATGACTAAGTTGACTAGAAAAGGAGTTAAGTTCCAGTGGGATGAGAAATGCGAACGGTTATTCCAAGAACTGAAGACAAGATTGACTACGACTCCTGTTCTAGTCACCCCAACTCCTGCTGTTACTTACATACTTTATACTAATGCTTCGCTGAGTGGTCTTAGAGCAGTGTTGATGTAAGAAAGATAAGTAGTCGCTTATGCTTCGAGACAACTAAAGGTCCATGAGAGAAATTACCCTACTCACGACCTAGAGCTAGCGACCATTGTGTTTTCCTTGAAGATTTGGAGACACTACTTTTATGGTGAGAAATTTGAGTTTTTTTTAGATCACAAGAGCTTGAAGTACATCTACACCCAGAAGGAGTTGAACCTCAGGCAACGGAGATGGATGAAGTTTCTTAAGGATTATGATTTTCAATTGCACTACCATCCAGGGAAGGCCAATGTGGTGGTCGATGCCTTAAGTAGGAAGTTCAACAAACAGGAAGAAGAAAAAGGTCAAATGTACTAGTTGACTGAAGATTTTAGGTTGGGTATAAACCTTAATGAGAAAGAAGCCTATCTTTACAACATGTCTTGCCAACCGGACCTATTACATCAGATCAGGGATGAACAGAAGCAAGACAAGTGGCTTGTTCAACTAATCGAAGGAGTCACGCAAGGAAAACATACTGACTTCACGATGGATACTAAAAACATCCTACGGCTCAGGGAAATAATATGTGTACCTCAGCAGGGACAGAGCAAGCAGGTTATACTTGATGAAGCTCATCAGACTAAGTATACCATGCACCTTGGTGGGGATAAGAAGTACCAGAACCTCAGGAAAACCTGTTGGTGGAGAGGAATGAAAAGGAACATAGCCAAATATGTCTCTAAATGCTTAACATGTCAACAAGTGAAAGCAGAACACCAGAAACCCTCTAGAATGTTACAACCACTCCCAATCCCTAAATGGAAGTGGTATAACATTGCCATGGACTTCGTCAATGCTTTACCTAGAAACCAAAAAAGAGAAGGCACTATTTGGGTGATAGTGGATCATCTCACCAAAGTAGCTCACTTCTTGCCAATTAGATCCACAGACCAAGTCAACAAGCTGGGAAAAATTTATGTGAAAGAAATCGTCAGACTTCATGGTGTACCCAAGACTATCGTGTCTGATAGAGACTCTCGCTTCACTTCATAGTTCAGGTAGAGTCTACAGAAGGAGATGTGTACTAAGCTTACCATGAGTACAGTGTTTCACCCTCAGACGGATGGTCAATCTAAGAGAGTTGTCTAGATTTTGGAAGATATTTTGAGGGCTTGCGTTCTAGACTTCAAAGGGAATTGGAGCAAGTACTTAAACTTGGCGGAGTTTGCCTATAACAACAGTTATCAGGCAAACATAAAAATGGCTCAATTCGAAGCTCTTTATGGAAGACCCTGCAGATCACCTACCTGTTGGGCTGAAGTTGAAGATCAAGTAGTAACTGGGCTAGACATGGTGGAACAAACGAGCAACCAAGTCAAGTTAATACAAAAGAAATTGACTACTGCGTAGAGCCGTCAAAAGAGCTACGCAGGTAAAAGAAGAAGACCATTAGAATTCCAAGTTTGGGACAAAGTATTCCTGAGAGTCAGTCCTCAGAAGGGTATTAAAAAGTTCGAATTCAAAGGGAAGTTATCTCCAAGGTTTGTTGGACCCTTTGAAATACTTAGAAGAATCGGGGAATGTGCTTATGAGTTGGACCTACCAAACCGGATGACTTCAGCACATAACGTATTCCACGTATCCATGTTGAGGAAATACGAACCTGACCCCTCTCACATCATTCACTGGGAGGAAGTGAATATTCAAGATGATGCTACCTATGAGGAAACAACAGTCAGAATCCTTGATCATAAGGTACAAAATCTAAGAACAAAGGATATCCCATTAGTGAAGGTGTTGTGGAAAAACCATGGGGTAGAAGAAGTCACGTGGGAACGCAAAAGCGAGATGAAGACTAAGTACCCACATCTGTTCATAAGGAAGACCTAAATATGTACAAATTTCGAAGATGAAATTTTTTCTAAGGAGGGTAGATTGTAACATTTCAAAAAATTCATATGAAATTTGAATTTTTACTTAGAAAATTATTCAGAATTGATGAATAAGAATTTTGGCAAGTCCTAGTTACCTAAATGAGGAATAAAAACCAATTTAAGGAATTTTTGGAAGAAAAAAAATATGATTATAATGCATAAAATAGGATATCATAGCCAAAAGTACAAGGATATGTGCAATTCTTGATGAAAATAGGATTAGAAAGTTAATCGAGATCGAGATTTGGATAAAAATTCGAAAAGAAAGCAAGAAATTCAGTTGAAAAATAAAAAATAAACTCAAAATACTGCGAACCGTAGATCTGGAATCTGATCTCACGATCTGACAGCCAAGATCAGATCCGCACGTATGCACCAGCGCATCGAATCATCAAAATCCAACGGCTAGAGATCTAAGTACGTAACTCAAGGATCATCGTGCGGCTAGAAACGAATTTGTTGATTGCAAAATCAGATCCGCACACTGTGATCGAGGATCATCTGACGGTCGAGATCAAAGTCGCGTTGAGAGTTCGCGAACAGTGCTGTGCTCGAAGATCATCAGATGGTTCAGATCAAAGCCGTGTGATTAGATCGCGAACGTTGATGCGCTTGAGGATCATCGGACGATTCAGATCAAAGCCGTTTTGATTAGATCGCGATCATTGATGCGCTCGAGGAAATCCAACGGCTGAGATCGAGAATCCAATTTCTGTTGATTGATCCAAGATCAATCCAACGGTTTCGATCAAAATCGAATGCGTGTTTCGAGGAAAATCCTAAGAACTAGATTAAATCCAAAATTTAAATTACGAAAATTATCGAAAAAATAACGAAAAATACAAAAAAAATTCAAAAATTTTAAAAAATACTCATTTTGCTCTAAAAATTAGAAAGTACAAAATTAGGGAGAATTAGAGTGTTTTATTCAAAGAAAGATACAAAACTTTCTAATTTTCTCCCTTTGAAAACCTATATAAACCCCCCTAGGCTCTCAATTTCATTCATTCCAAAAAAAATAAGAGTTGAATTCTCCTCTTGTTTTCTCTAAGCCTTCTTCTTGGCACCTTTTCCCATCTTACCTTCTTGTGTGTGTAAAAAGTTCTTCTCTCGAATTTGGGGAATTAAGTTGGACGATCTTCATTGGCATTAGTACGTGGGGGAAATTGCTGCCGAAATTTTGGTAGAAAGCATCGCAAGGTGGGAGTGATTTCTAGAACACCCTTCTGTTCTTATTTGAATTCATGGCATGCTCATTATTGTGTGTTTTTTTTACTGAAATCAAAGATTTTCAACTTCAGTTCTAGAATTTTAAATGTTTATTTCAGTATTTCAGTTTTGATTCATGTTTGAGCAATCATATCATCCATGTCATGCTAGTATCATGTTTAGGCTTTTAAATTAAAGTATGATACATGTTTTATGAGTATTTCACGAATTGACTGTGTATATTCTGAATTTTAGTTTGATTTTATATTATGAAATTTATTTTATGAGATCATGATATGAGAATTAATCAAAGACGATGAAGATAATAACCACGTACCATCATAGTGGTCATGACGATACTATGGATGTTCTTTTCATATGAGTTAAGTCATATGGTTTGCAGACCTAAGTACTTGAGGGTTGTGTACCACTGGTGGGTCACCATGTGTAACGGGTTGATGTCGACATGTGCCACTAACGGGTTGATGCCAAGTGGGCCCTATTTACTTAGTTAAGAGCATCAATGGATTAAAGGTCCTTTTGGTCTGAGATTCGACTTAAGCAAATTGTTGTTTGAAACGCCTAATGATTGTAAGTGTTTGAATTATGATTGTGTTATGAGTTTGAATATGAAATATGATTGTTCGAAAAGGATCCATTGGGCTATGTGCTCACTCTTCCTTTTTTATTTTTCAGGAACATGAACCCATGGAGCAATTGAATATTGATAATTTCTTAGAAAGTGTCTGCAGTATTAAAATTTTTAGAATTTTTAGGGCATGTTGCCCAAAGTTTTTATGTGTAACATCCCATAACTTCGTGATCGTGCCACGTCGTGAGTGAATAGGAGATGAATGATAATAAATGAATTAGAATCATGTACAATTTAAAAATAGATGTAGACTATGCTTGAGAATAAATAAATCATTTTATAGCTCACTCGCATTCGTACGAAGGTGTGAGTGATGCGAAAATGAAATGTGCCATTTGATCGAAAAAACATAAAAATAAAACAAATATGATAAAACTACATTCTATGTTTTATAGATAGATACATATAAACAGCCGAAATAATTATTTAATTAGTAACGATAATAATAACAACATGGTAACATATATATATATATATTTATAATAAGATCTATACACTAAGATGATTGGCATATATATATATATATATATATATATGCATATAGAAAAGAGATAAAAATGTATATTGTTGTAAACGTATCATAAGGTTTTATATATATACCCACTTACCTGATTAGAAAAATGAAAATAAATTAAACAAACTTATAAAGGGAAGCATGCGTATATGTATGTATAGATATTTGAGTAGTGTATGTGTGACAACATGGGGCGGTGGAACGAGGTGTGCTGAAGAAGAGTGCCGAGGGGAGTGTCAAACCATCCGGATCATGGTAGATTGAAGAAGAAGCCATTTCAGTGGCTTGCTATGTGTGTGGTTGGTGAAATGTAACACAAATAGAAGAAGGAGAAAACCAACGCAGGATAGAAAATAGAGGAGAATTGGTGGGAGGGATGGCAAATGGTGAAGAAGAACTCAGAACTGAAGGTGGAAACGAAGAAGAATAGTGTGCTTTGGTTTTGGACGATCAGTAAGAAGAATGGAGGGGCTACTCTTGTGCTGCCGCGTTGAAGGAGAAGAAGAAGCAAGAAGAACGAAACCAGGGGAATGAGAGCAAGCCAAGCTTGCTGCTGCTACTAAAGGGGATGGAAGAAAGGAGGACAGAGTAATGGCGTTCTGCAACTGTTAGTGCTGCAGCTGTTGTTGCGGACTGGTAGAACGATGAAGACGAAGGAAATTAGTGACTGGAGTCGGGGTGGTTCCTGCACGAACAGGGGAAGAAAAATGGCTACGGTTGGGCATTGAGTTGCATGAGTCGAAGATGAAGAGGAAAGAAACAGAGGGGGAGGAAAAAAAGGAAACAAAGAAAGGAAGGTGCTGCTGTAGTGGGCTGGTGGAACGAGAGTGAAGGGAATGAATCGCGATGCTGCTGATGCTGCCGATGCTGCTACTGCTGTTGCTCTGTTGTTGTTGCCGGCTACGGATTGAAACAAGGGAAAAGAAGAGAACCAGCTCGGATGGTTTTGCAGCCACTACTGCAACGAAGAAGAAGAACAGAGGAACGGTGACCGAATTTCTGGTAGTGTTGTAACGGAAAAGAAGAAGCTAAGGAAGAAGAAGACTAGATGGTAATTTCAGCTACTGGGTTGATGTGTTTGGTATACGGGTGAGCCTTATTAGTCAGTGATGAGGGAACGAGACCTACAACTGTTGTTCTGTTGGGTGGACCGTGAGCAGGGGTTGAGTGGTGAGATGAGTATACTGATTGGAGGCAAATTAGTGGCTTATGAGATGATGGCTATCTTATGCATAGTGTGATTGTAGTTGCAGTGAAGAGCAAAGTATCTCCTACCACCGGTTAGTGATGTTGAGAATTGAAATAGGTTGTTTTGGGGTGTCGAATTTCTAGTGACGTTAAATTCATAGAGGCGACGAAGGAAATGACAACCATTGCGATCAGCGCGAAGAGCAACGTGCAACAAAGAAAGTTCGTCATTGGCGTCGTTCGCGCGAAGGAGACGAAGTGAGGTATATTTTAGATTTTTAAATTTTAATATGAAATTTATTTTTAGTTGATTATCGATGCGAAAACAAACTGAAATTAGAAATTTAAAACTTTATCGAATAATTTAGTAAAAATATTAATTTCAATGCTTGTAAATTTTAATAGATGCTTAGAATATAAATATTAAAGTTCGAATATTAGAAATCAAATTTTATTTGGAAGCCAGATGTAAATAATAAATGTTAGAATTCTTTTTATGCGAATACAAATTTATTAAATCATTTAAGAAAAAGTCTCAAGAAGAAATAATTTTATTTTAGAATTTAGAATTTAAGAAATTTATAATTGAAATTTAATATCTAAAGATGAATAAATTATTTTAAAAGATGTAGCTTATAAATTTTTAGATGATAAATCAATATTTTACAGCTTAGTTCAAAATTTAAATATGAAATTTTAGTTTAAGTGAAATGAAATTTATTGAACATGAATGAATTATTTTGGAGCCCAAATTTAAGTTTTAGTGTTTTTAAACTATTAGTCCTAATCTAAATGAAATTATTTAGAAGTGAATAAATCGTGTAAGCTTAGAAATTAACTGTTAAAGTTTTTGAATTCAGATCAAGAAATTCGGAAGACTTAGAAAATAAATTAGAATAACCCTGAATTAGTTGAAATTAACATTGAGACTTCATAGTTAATTTAGAAATTATTTAAACTTAAGCATATTTTGAATAAGATTGAATGTAAACTAGGAACTTAGAAACTTTTACTGATTGTTAAATTTCAGATCTTGCAATTTTAGATTATCGAATAGCTCGACGGAAAGCAAGGTAGCTCTGAAGATCTGCAGAATCAGGTGGGCGTGACTTCCTTGCTCAATTGTATTATACGGATTTAAGATTCAAAGCATTTGATTGAATAGTTATAGGATTATTAGAACTTTGTTATAAAATTGATTGAACTTGTTTTGGCTTGCTTGGATGATGGTGTGATGATTTATTTAAATTATGCTTTGTTCATCTATAGCATGCGTTAATAGGAAATGATGCATTTAGATTTCATTATTTACTCATGCGAATAGCTTGCATTATTTGATTTCTTTTCCATGATATGTATGATGGTTGGCATGATTGAAATTGTTTGTAAAACTAAAATGAGACGATGGTTTATTAAGAATCCACGTATTGGTACGATTGACGAGCCTGAAGCGGATCGAGGTGGCATTTCCTATATGTCACCGCTTGAGATTGTCGAGCTACAAGGTAGATCGTGGGTATTCCCACCCAGAGCTATATGCGACAGTTCGAAGTCTTTGGGTGACGGTACGACGTCTCGATAAGTACGCTCTCTGAGGCTGTGATAGTGATGACATGACTGATTTAGATGGTTATTGGAACCCTTTGAGAATTGTTTGGATCATAGGGAATACGGAGAGACATCTCAACCCTCTTCCGGTCTTAGTGTACAACTGAATTAAATGAATGTTTGAACGCCTAATGTTTGAAAGTGTTTGTAATGTTTTGGATTAGGTCTGTATAATGCATGTGATGTGTAGGATCGATCCACTGAGCTTTCAAGTTCTCTCCCACTTTATTTTTCAGGTACACCTGAACGTAGAATATGTTGACTTACGTCAGAAAACTCGCACTCTAATTGGACACCTCATGGGGAGGTCGTCCAAGATAGGTGACTTGAAGGTCAAGTTTTATATATATTACATGATTTGTTTTAATGTAATTACGTCAGTTTTAACTTGGTTGTTTTATCTTTAAGTGATTTTACTTATTTAACGATTTTGGTTTAAATGAATGGTTTTAAGTATTTCCTTTGTATGATTTATGCATTGTTTTGAGAGATTTGGTGAATTCATAGAGAAACAAATTTGACTTTTTGATTGTTTTAAAATATCTACACAGACATTGACTTGAAAACAAATTATTATGTACTTAGTTTTGAAGAAAAAGATTTGAACAGAACGAGATTTTTTAGTAGCATCTCATTTTTCATCGGGCGACGATCCACACGTGACGTAACACGTGAAAGAAGGTCCAGTCGAAAATTGGGGTGTTACATTATGCTTTTCTACTGAAAAGTATTTTGAAGACTTCCGCTGTAACCATTAGTTTTTTTTGAAGAGTTAGTACTTTCAATTTCTATTATGAATAAAATAGTTTGAATAGTGTGTCACTTGTAATGTAACACCGGCCCGACCCGTTGTTTTGTTAAGTCCACTGTCAAGAGAACGGTGGCAATGTACACTGCTTAAAGATATGAGGGTTGGGGTGTTACAAGTATTGATAGCTTCAGTTCAAAACTTTGCCGGAAGATTAGCAACTTGGAACATCACTCTAGCCATTTCCTGAAGGTTGCGATTCTTCCTTTCCACCACACCATTTTGCTATGGATTTTTTGGTGCAAAGAACTCATGACTTATACCAAGTTCATTGCGAAAGTTTGTGAAGCGCTGATTTTCAAATTCCCTTCCATGGTCACTTTTGATTTTTTAAATACTGACAACTTTTTCATTATGTAATTTTCTACAAAGTGTCTTGAACCATGAAAAAGTTAACCATTGTGAATATAGAGAAATCATCTACATAGACAAACACATATTGTTTTCATCCAATGCTTTCTGTTTGCATAGGTCCCAACAGGTCCATGTGAAGAAGTTCCGAAATTCGGTTAGTGGTTGAAATTTGGACAAGAGGATGCTTTCCTCTTCTCTGTTTTCCTAGTTGAGAGGGACCACAAATAGCGATGTGATATGAGTTGAGTTTTGGGATACCTCGAATTGCTCCAAGATCACTGATGTTTTTCAATGTCTTGAAGTTAACATGTCTAAGTCTTTGGTGCCAGGTTTCTAGCAGATTCAAGATAGTGTTATGACATTGTTTTAAGAAAGTTATTATGCTCTTTTCAACTTGGTAGCACTTATCTGCAGTTTGGGTACCCTTCATGATTAACACCCCGGAGCTATCTACTATGTGACATCCTTCTTTGGTAAATTTAACAATCAGTTCATCATCGCACAGTTGACTGATGCCAATTAAGTTTGCTTTCAGATCTTCAACATATAGAACATCTCTTAGTTTAGGTAGCCCTGCAACACTTAAGGTCCTTCTGCCGATGACTTTTCCTTTTCTACCATCACCAAAGGTAACATGTCCATCCTCTCCCGGACAAAAAGAAGTAAGAAATCATTTATTACCTGTCATGTGCTTGGAACACCCACTATCTAAGTACCATGTTTCATCAGAGTAGGCAGACAATGCAATGTGTGCAATACACGCTCTGTTCTGTCTTTTGGGTACCCATTTCTGAATAGGAGTATGTATTTTCTTTTGATACATGTTCCTCTTCAAGCTGTGACTGTTCTTCCACTTGTGACCTTTGTTGTTGTAATAATAACAGGTGGGAGTATCGGTTATCCTTCTTGTGTTTAATTTCTTTTTGGGCTGAATATTTGGATTTGAAGCAGTTTTGTAGCCTAGTCCTCTTCAATCACTGGAGCTTTTTCCCATGTCAAGTATCTCATTCAACTTGGCCTTTGTAGTGTTAAGACGCTAGAGTGTCTGTTCTGCAGTGTTTAGTTTAAGAGATATTTCATCTAATTGTCTATCCTTTTGATCAATTGTCTCTTTCAGCTTGCAGTTTTGTTTTTCCAACTCTTTGTTCTGCGAACCAATCTACAACCATTTTTGATACATTAGTTCATAAGTTTTTCTAAATTCGTCAATATTGACCTCATCATCTTTACTTTTTGAAGTTGAAGACTCTTTGTATCTAACGGGTGAAGTGAAGGCAACGAAGTTGCTTGTGATTCCTTCAACTTCATCTTGGTTGTAATCAAATTCATCACTACATGTGACATTCATGGATTTCTTCTCTAGCGCGTTCGCATATTCTACTTGAATACGTCTGTAACACCCCAAGATTTTATGAACGCGTACACATCGAGATTAAATATAAAATAAAATAATATTTTTGTAGAAAAATGAGAATTTGAATATATATATATAAGAGAAAAGATATTTTAGAAATCTCACGAACAGGGTAAGAAGAACCAATAATTTGAAGAATAATCTTGAAATTTCTGGTATCACAGCTGGGACGAAGAAAGACCTGGATTTTCTAGCGATGTGGTGCGTTGAACAAAACCAGAAAATTGAAAGAAAAGAGAAGCTAGATTTTGAGATTTGGGATTTTTTTTGGTGTTTGAGGAGGTTTAAATCACAATTGAAGAAGAAAGAAATGGGGAGCAAAGAAGAACAAGGCCATGCTTTGGTTTTGGGCAAATAGCAAAATGATTTGGGGTTGTTATGAACGAACAAGAAAATAGAAGAAATCTGGTATGTGTTTTGGCCGTGACTACGTGAAGAACGAAGAGAAGCAAAGCTGATTTTGGTTGAAGCTGGCCGTGAGGTGTGATTTGGGTTTTGTGAGATTAGTGTACCGATTAAGATGGAAGGGTGATGGAATGAAATCTGGTTGTTTTTGCTAGTTCGTGGAAATGAAGAAGATGGGAAGGTGCTAGTCGTGATGTGCTGGTTGTGAAGATACATGTGTGTGTGTTTCTGCTATTACAAAATCGTGAAGAAGATGGATCACGTTTGGGATGTTTTTGTTGCTGTGGTCATGTTGAACGAAGAACAGGTTGGGGTTTTTGAGTAGTTGTGTGTGATTCGAGGATGGAAACAAACAAAGAAGATGAGTGCGTGATGCTAGTTTTGCTGCTACTGTTGGACGAAGAACGAAGTTGTAACAGTGGTGATGACCGATGTCGACTCCTATCTAAAAGGTACTAAAATTAATTTTTATTTATTTACTTATTTTTGTTATCTTGAACTGAAGTTAGTTCAAAATTAATTATTTAAATTATCTTACTTATTTTAAATATTTAGAAAATTTGAAAGGAAGTTCAATTTTTTTAAAAACTCAAATTAAAAGATTCTGCGGATACAATTCTAATTTAATTAGGAATGATTTTTATATAGTAGATGAAGAATAATATTAAAAGTTTAAAATTTAATTATTTTGATTAGTTGAAAATATAAAAAAAAAATAAACTTCAACAAGTGTAGAATCTTTTATAAGAAAAAAACAAAATTTTAGGCCCCTAATACTAAAGTTATAATATTTAGAAGTCTTATTTTATTCGTAATTAATTTATTTATGATATGAATAGATTATTTAAAGTTGTGGAGATTTTCAAGTGATAAAGTAATATTTTACAGTTAGTTTAACTCTCAAATATAAAAACCTTATTTTATTTAGAATAAGATTAAATGAACATGAGTGAATTATTTTTAGAGCTCAAATTTAAGTTTTAGTGTTTTAAATTATTCGTTCTAATCTAAGTAAATTTATTTAGAAGCTTAGAAATTAATTATGAAAGTTTTTAATTTTAGATTAAGAAACATTGAGGACTTAGAAAATAAATTGAAATAATCCTTATTTTTTTAATTTTGAAAACCTTATTTTGATTTGAATAAAATTAGTTAAAATTAATATTTAGACTTCATAATTAATTTAGAAATTATTTAAGCTTAAGAATATTTTGAATGAGATTGAATGTGAGTTAGAAACTTAGAAAGTTTTACGGATTGTTAAATTGCAGATTTTACAATTTTAGAGTATCGAATAGCTCAAAGGAAAGCAAGGTAGCCCTGAAGATCTGTGGAATCAGGTGGACGTGATTTCCTTGCTCATACGTATTATATGGATTTAAAATTTAAAACAGTTGTTTGAATAGTTCTAGGTTATTAGAATTCTTATTATGAAATTTCTTGAAATTATTTGGTGTGCTTGAATGATGTATGATGAATGATTATTTAATTATTGCATGCATGAATAGGAAAACATGCACTTAGATTTTATCATTTATTCATGTAAATTGTCACTTTCAACAGCATGCATTATTTGATTAATTTTCTATTGTATGTGTGATGCTTTGGTATAATTGAATTTGTTTGTAAAACTAAAAATAAGATGAAAGATTATTAAGAATCCACGTATCGGTGCAATCGATGAGCTTGAAGCGGATCGAGGTGGTATTCCTATATGCCACTGCTTGACAGAAAAATTTTAAGTAACATTTCGATTTTCAATAGGTGACGACCTGCACGTGAGGCATCTCCGCCAAAGGGGGTGCATCTGTGCGCTAAACCTATAACACGTGTCGGGAGGTCTGATTGGGAGTCGGGGTGTTGCAATGTCCCAATCCTTCACATTCATGGCATTTAATGTTTTTGAATCTATTATCATGTTTTTTCAATTCTCTGACAGATCTCTTATTCTCAGATTTGTTTTTGGGTGATGAGTTGGATTTTCCATATTTCTTTAGGAATCTGGAGAAATTCCTGGTAATTGGTGCTATGTCGTCTTCTTTGTTGTTCAAATTTTTCTCAGCCTGAAGAGCGATACTCTTTTCACATTTCTGATTTGACAAGCTCATTCTATAAGTCTGCAGAGAACTCATAAGCTCATCAAACTGCATTTTTATGAGGTCCTTAGCTTCCGCTATGGCTACCACCTTTGCTGCAAATCTTGGAGGTAAAGATCTAAGAGTCTTCCTAGCCAGTTTCGCATCCAAGTATTTTTTTTTCCTAATTGGAAAGCTTGGTTAGCGATATCACAAAGCTTGTTGTTGAACCTTGAGATTTTTTTTAATGATCCTCCATTTTTAACAATTCAAACTGGGATGTTAAAAGTTAAAGTTTAGATATACGTACAACATTAGTTCCTTCGTGAACAGTTTGAAGAGTTTCCCATGCCTCTTTTACAGTTTTGCATGTAAAAATTAATTTGAACTGTTTTGTATCAACAACATTGAAGACTGTGTTCAGGGCCTTAGAATTTGCGTGAAACAGTCATCTCTCTTCTTCAGATCAATCAGACTTGGATTTTGCACCTGAACTATTTTCTGAAAACAGGTTCAATCCATCCGTCTTCCACAGTCCTCCAAGCATATTCATCTAAGGATTTGATAAAAATTTGCATCTTTGTCTTCCAGTAGGTATAGTTGCCTTCTTTGAGCAGAGGAGGTCGAGAGATAGATCTCCCTTCTTTGGGATGATGTCAGACTGGTACTGAGTGACTCATTTTAATCAACGGATTGCACCTGCCAAGTTAAAGGCAAAGATTGAAGGAGGGTGACCCGCTCTGATACCAAATGAAATTTCTTGAGTCACAACTGTCAGTGAAAATAAAAAAATTGGACAAGAATGCCTAACAATTGATTACGCATTTTAGCCTTAACTCTTATGTTTGCGAGGCCTTGCCTAGTAAAGAGATTTCACTAAGGTTAGCAAAGTACACTGCTTCTCAGCAAGTCCTTTTCTTACAACAGTGTACTTCAACCTCAAATCTCACAAAAGAGCCTTGACAGAAACTGTCACACTCTATGAACTAACAACCAATACCAACTAATAACTGCTTTAGTCTGTCCAAAGATAAAGACATTACAACAATCTCTCAAGCTCGATCACTCAACAAACAATACATCATACAATAGTGATAAAAATAGAAACTAAACAGCTTGAATTCAATGAAGCTCCGAGTGATAAATAAGTATGCAACCATCCCAGAATAAATAGACTTTGATTCGAAAGTTTTCCATAGCAGATCAGGATTCTGGGCAGATTATGAAATGCACTGTGATATGATACTGTTGGCACAGATCGCAGGAAAACAAAGTTTTAGAAATCTGTTTCTTCCATAAACATAGTAATGACAGTCTGATTCTTTCAACACATAGCAACAACCTTTTGATCTTTTCGATCTTTCCTAAAGGAGAACATTCCATAACTTCAACCTGCTTTACAAGGATTTTATTCCAAACAGTTTTGCAAGAAATTACCAAAATACATCCAGAAATCTGCAGGGTTAGGAAAGTTAACTGTTGGTTGTAGGTATAACTTTTTTGTGATCAAGAACTTACTAAAAACTGTTTTGAAATTTTGGAAATGAATATTCAATGATAAGAGAACAAAAGATGTTTCCTTTTCTAAAAAATAATGGCTACTTGATTTCTAAATACAAAGATTCTAATATTTTGTGAGTTTACTGAGAATCTTGGGTTACCAAAACATAGTAGAGAAGATCAAGTAAGAATTTAGCACCAAACATACCAATCAACAGTGCAACCGATTCCTAACAGATAAATTCCTAAATATATAAAAGGAAATAGATATATAAGATATGGAATAGATATTATATAGTATATTATTTATATCATATAATATATTATGATATTTCATATATAATATACTAACAGTTTGAAAAAAAAATTCCTCTAGCTGAAGGCGTTTTTACTGAAGATGCCTTCAGCCGATATAAAAAACAATTTTTATTCAAAATATTTTATTCGCGTCTTCACTTTTGAATATTTTTTTCAACTGAAGGAATCTTCACCTTAGAAAATAAAAATATAATCCAAGTGAATATGTCTTTAATGAAAATGCCTTCACTTGTTATTTTTTTTAATTCAAGTGAAATTGAAGATGTCTTCACTCGATATAAAAAAAATTTTAATTCAAAAAGATTTTATTGCATCTTCATTTAAAAAAAAAAATTGCTCCAACTAAAGCCTCCAGCTGAAGGCATTATAAGTGAAGATGCCTTCACTTGGTTAATTTTTTTTTCACAAATGCCTTCACACATCACCCACCCTGTGTGGTGCCAACGTCTAGGTGCATCCAACTAAATACTGACTGTACAAAACCATGGCAAAAGAGTCAATATTTTTAAATGAGGAGCATTTATGTAATTTTAAAAAAAATTGGACAATCAAGTCAAATAGCTAAAGATTAATAGATGTAATTTATTTAAAAACCAGCACGTGGAAATCTCTAAACAAAAATTGTATTTAGAAGTGCTCGAATATTATTATTGAATTAAAAAAAACTAAATTCTTTATTTGTCTGTCATAATTAATGACAATAGAAGTGGTGGTGCTACTTAAATCTCTCACGTTTCACTTTGTCCATTTTAATTTCTAATTAATTAACTTTACCTTAATGGAAAGAACCTAAATTCACCCTATTAAATTTTTTGAAGTTTTTTGTAATAGAAGTTGTATGATTGATGTTTCCCACGGACAGTCGAAACTCATGTTCAACCCTTGCACACACAATATTGAAACCATTGCAGAAGCCTTGATCAAACTTACCTGAGACACTGTATATATGAACTGAGACCATATGCCATGGTGTATTTGAATATATTTTCTTAAATTTGTTATATACTTTGTACAAATTATAATATCTCTTTCTTATCTCATGTTGTAATAACACCAAAGAAGAGGTTGGTGTCAAAGAACACTAAAACCACTTCCACTTCTATTTCATCGAGGCAAATTACATCTACTAAACTAAAAGACCACTTATGATGTCTTTTAGGAGAGGATTGATCTAGGCAAGATCTAGACTTTCTTCAATTTAAGGTGTCAGATTAATTCACGCATTATTTATAATCCTTTACTACTTCTAATTTAAAAAAAAAACATGTTACTATATTATTTGAAAGAACAAGGTTTATTGTCATTCTTTTTATGGTGTTTTATTTTTAATATAATTTTTTATTGACATAATAAATTGAGTACTTGACGATGACATCCCTGTTATACCTCTTAGGTAGCACACCACTCTCTGAAGTTTTTTTTCTCAACAAGATATATATATATATCTTGTTGGAGCCTCCAACAACCAAGAAAAAAAAAGGGGAAGCCTTTTTCTTTTTTTCTTTTTTGCATGAAATGGAACATGGTGCATGGGCATGACCATGTGGCAACAATGAATGGCAGGTAACGATCCTCCCAAGCCAAATATGCAATGATCAATGGGTTTAAATCACTATAAAAGGCTCAAATTCCTCCCTTAGTCTCTCATCACAACAATAATCCTTCCCTTTGTTTTCTACATATTAATTTTCCTCCAACCAAAATAGGGTGTCTAATCAGAACTTCTTTTAATTATTCAGAATGCAACAAACTAGTTATGAAATTGCATTTATAGCCTCTACCCACGTCCTAGCTTGTTTGAAAGCTAAATTTGCCTTCAGGAAGGAATGATTAGAAAAATTGTATTGATTGCAACTTTCTTTAAACCTTTGGGAATAATTTGAAAAAAAAGGCTGAAATGGGACGATCCTTTCGTCACCTGTTTCATTTTTGGGGTGATCTCGCAGTTCTTGATCTGTAAGTAGTTTTTTTTGTATATGCTAAGTATGTCATGCATGGAATATGTGTTTTTGACTTGTATAGGCTCTATCTTAAATATCATGCTTGTATATTGAGATAATGAATAAAAAACTTCTCTTTTAAATAGCATGCCTGTATATTGAGATATTGAGTCAATTTTAAATTCCTATTACACTTATACCTTGAGTCAGACCACGTTACAATTTAAAAAAAAACCACTGATACTGACTATAGTTTGAACTAAGTAAAGGATAAATAGAAGAGAGCATTGAGAGGACTGACTATAGTTTGAACTAAGTAAAGGATAAACAGAAGAGAGCAGAGAGGATCTGTGTACTTAAGTATTAAGAGAGGATTTTCGCAAGTGGGATGACAACTGCAAATCACCTACAAAGTCTAGGAGGATTGAGACACTGACAAATGAAAGGGTGAAGTTGGGGAAGAATGGAAGATGAACTAAAAAATCTACACAACCTGAATGATACTAGGAACTTGTTAATAAGTCATAAACTAGAGGAATGGAAGATTGAGGTGACAATGATGAGTAAAAATAAATTTACTTCTATATGGTATGGTATGTCAATTTAGATTAGAGTCATTGTTTAGAAATGAACAATAGTATAAGTTTGGGGGTATTTATTATTTGCATAGCACACTAACTATACTATAAGTATTTTATGTATAATTTGCATGAGTTTAATAGGAAATTAATTGTATTTGTTTATATTTAGTTACATATGCATGTAGAACATTATTGCATGATTAGTTGAATATTAGCGTGATTTAATGTTATTTCTAGCATTTTTATGTGAATATAATGTCTGAAAAAGGTTTTGAGTGTCTATATAGGTTTAGAATGAACGGAAATAACAAATAACAACACGAGAGAAGTAAAGAATGGTTGAAAATATAGATGATCAAATGGTTATTGTGGTCATCTTTTCAATGATCGAGGTAATTGGAGAAAAGCTAAAAAACTGCCAAAAAATTTGTTATACTGGTTATTGCGTTAATCAGAACAGTGACCACGATAACCAAAACATAAATTTTATGAAAAAACACTGACTGAGCACATTGACCGTGGTCCACAGAATGCCAAAAATTGTGTTTTCAACAAATGACGAGGATTATCGCAGTAATGCGATTAATTAATTTATTTATAATTTTATTTAGAGTTTTAAAGTATTTTATTATAAATAAGAAAGAAGATTAGGGTTTAATCATTTTTGGACTTCGAAAGTAAGTTGACTTTGATGGCTGAACAGAGGAAAAGAAGAAGAACAACAAAGGATTGAAGATCAAGGCTTGAGTTTTGAGTATGTTACCTTGTATTCATTATTATTTGATGTTTGAACTTATTACAATGTCAAGCTAGTTAATCTCTAAGTCTAGGACGTAGGAACCTGAGATTTCTTATTCCAATTAATTGATTTTGATGTATTATTTTATATTATGTGTGTTTAATGCTTAATGTTTACTGGCCATGAACATCATGATTTCGAACTATTAAACTAACTTAGGAGAGATTTTTAATGGTTAGACTATCATAATATAGACCTAGATTGGTTGATTGGCTGGAAGGTTGTCCACTGTTTAGGGGGTTGCATGTAATTACTATTCGTAAGGCACTATTTTGTTAACTGTGCACCTCGAAAGAGGGTATCAAGAAACAAAACTGATAGTGTTGGGGTGCCTTAGAAGAGGGCCTTGATGATAAGTGCTAAAACCTATAATACTAGTAGTTTAACACATTGCAATAGAAATGGAGGGTGAGAACAAAAGAATTTACTAACCTACACAATCATTCAACATTTTTGAAACAGACTTTTATTACTTTCAATAGTTTTCAATTCTAATTCGGATTCAAACAAATCAAACTCAGTTACGAGCTTTAATAAAGTGAATGCTAACATTAGAATGAGATTTGAGATAGTTGACTTACTTTTGTTCCCTGAAGACGATACCCGGTCTCTACCGGTTCTTATCATTGCGATCCTGTACACTTGTAGGGTTGCCAACAAGTTTTTGGCGCCATTGTCGTGTAATGGTCTTACTTATCTTTAAACCAGTTGAAATTAGTTAAATTTTAATTAAGACAATTTTTATTTATTTTATTTTAGTTTATTCTTTTTGTTAGTTTATTTAATTATTTTACTTTATTTCAGTTTAGTTTATTTTATTCTATTTGTTATTTAATATGTTGGCTGACCACACTTGATCTTTTTTGGTTTGCTTATGGTGTTTCATGTTTTGGATGAAAAAAAATTCTCTTGGGTTAAACGATCTAGATCTGTTTAAGACAATCAGGCAAATTCAACTAGAAGCTCAAAGCCATAGATCTGATATAGCTGAGAGTAGTAGATCTCCAGTTGGCACTGATGAGGAAGCACCACTCCAGGACTTTTTCAAGCTCGTGCTTAATAATAACTACTCAAGAATTGCTCGTATACCCATCAATGCCAATAATTTTGAGTTGAAGCCTTCTTTGATCACAATGGTGCAAAAACAACAATTTGGAGGTATGGCTACTAAGGATCCTATGGAACATCTAAACTCATTCATGGAGATCTGTGATACTGTAAAAATAAATGGTGTGACTGAGGATCAATTGAGGTTTAGTGTGACGACCCACATTTTTATCATCGGAACGACAAGTTCGACGTTCATGTACTCAATGTATTTTCTGGAATTATAATGAGAAAATACAAAATTTTCCTCAATTTTACTCAATTTCGGATTAATTATTAAAGGAAATAGAAATAATTCAAGAAAATACAATTTTAAGGAGAAAACACAATGAAATATTAGGAAAATGTGTTTTCTTGAGGAAAATAATTTATAGGATGGATTTATGAATTTTTG
>JAJIYU010002581.1:0-29845 GCA_030144865.1 Tinospora cordifolia
ATCAGATGGTAAATTCCTGATATTAGAGCGCAACAGATAAACTGACTAAGTGTTTGAAACGCCCTAATGATTGAAACTGTTTGCATGTTTCGTATGCTCGTTTGTATAATGTTATTGATGTGTAGGGGAGATCCACTGGGTTTTCGAGCTCATCCCATTTTTATTTTACAGGTACTCATGAGCCCAGCTCTCAGTAAGGATGCAGACCAGAGACTGGAGGATTTGTAGAGAGAGAGAGTGATATTTTTTGTTTAACTGTCTCTCCGTTTTGTACAGTTTTTACGATGTATGTTTGAACTTGGGCCAGAGGGCCATGTATCATATTTTTGTATATGTATATACAGGACTGTTTTTACCATCTTAAACACTGTTTTTATTATGATTGATAAACTGATGATTTTCAAATATGGTATGTTAAACAGTGTTCAATGATTTAGAAAGATTTGATCCGAAAAGTGCTTCCGCTACTATTATCTTGATTTCCAGTATAAATATGATTTTGAACATCCGGTGAATTTGAATTTGAATTTGATTTGAAACCAATTGCTTAATGAAGCATGATTAAAATGATTATTTGTAATTAAAGAAATGATTTAAACCTCGTGTATAGAGGTAGAAAGATAGATGATGATATCTTTCGCACGCCTGGGGCCTCGGCAGACCACGCGCCGAGCTTGGAGCCACGCGACGCCCGACGTCAGGGCTTCAGATTGACAGATATGATGTTTGGTCCGGGGGTCGGGGTGTGACATTAGGTGAAAAAATAATCATCCATATTTGTAACACCCCAGTTCTTAGTCCTTCATTTCTGTTATGCATGAAGAGATGTACCATTAAATTTCGCCACACATGTCATCTACTGAGAACCGGGATGTTACGTTTCTCACATTTAATTCTCAATAAACATCATCTAGACATACCAAAACTCATATAAATCATCAAACTATTGGACTCACCAAGGAGTAACACATGGAAAGTATATAGTGATCATCAATAGTCAAATTTCTACGTTTAAAATTTAAATAAACGTCGAACGAGTTTCCAACTAAAATATCTGATGGTGGACTATGTGGCCAAAGTCTAAACCATAAAGACAATTAATAATTTAAAACTAGTCTGGAGGGCCATACACCAGTCTAAACCAACTATGCAACAAAAACAACTCTGATAACAACCTCAACAGTGAGGTTTACATCTACTATAGTAATCCATAGTGCTACCAACACGACCCGCCTCAAAGATCACCTAAAATGGAAGGGTGGGGTGAGCTTAAGAACCCATTAGATCATACATAATACATCTATTGTAATACCCCAACCCCCGCATCTTTAAGCATTGGACATGACCACCATTCTCTTGACAGTGGACTAAACCAAATGGTGGGTCGGGCCGGTGTTACATTTACAAGTACACAACTTGCCTCACTTTATATTTCAATTATTTCATGCCTTGATTGTATTTAACAATCATAACTTACATTTAAGAATTTAATAAGGCAATAGTACAAGAAATAACTGAAATTCATAAACTCAATTAATTAAATAAAATTGAGTACATAATTTGATCATGAAGAAAAACTATTACAGCAAAAGATTCAAAACGTGGGCAATATGTCCTTACATAGAAATTAGAAACTTTTAAATAAAAAAAACCTAACTAATATTCATGGTCTTCATGTAAATCAATTACCTGAAAAATAGAAGGAAGGGTGAGCACATAACCCAGTGGATCTTTTTAAACATTTAAATCATTATTTCAATTCAAACAAACCAAGCATATCAAAAACTTTTGTACATTAGGTGATTCAAACAAATTTTTTGTTTATGGTTGACATTCGGACCAAAAGAGTTTATTCTCTGTGTTCCACATCGTTGGGAGAGAGAATCACTCTTGGAAACTCAAACCCAATATCTATGAAGTGGGATCACTCTTGGAAACCCAGTTCAAAATCATCAAAGGTAAGTCGACAAGTCGGATCGGGGGTGGAACACACACAATGACACTTTGCAGTGCCGGTACGTGGATTGAATCATTATTTAATCTTTTCTTAGTGATAAAATACACAATATCAGATTAAATCATCAATGCAACATGTACATAGCATGAATCATCAAATATTTATTCATGGCACAATTCAAGCATATCATGCATCATTATTCTTGATTTCTAAACATGCATAACATGTATATTCATGGCACATCAAATTAATAAAGCATGCATATTTAAAGCATATATTCAATCATTCAACTTCAAAACATCATCACACATGCAAGACTTATTCAAATTAAAATAAAGAAGTAAAAGTTAGAAATCACTTCCACCTCAAATAAGTCTCTTCTACACACTTCTAAAATCCGGCAGAGTTCCGTTACTCCAAAGCTTCTAAACACTCAAGAACTCTCAAGAATACACAAGAACACTCAAGAATACTCAAGAACACTCAAGAACAGTTCAAGATTACTCAAGAACTGAGGGGATTGCCAAGAAGATGGCCAGAGAGAGTCAAGAGGGACTAGTATGCTCTTGATTTGGGATAAAAACAATGAGAGCACTAGGGGTCCTTTATATAGAGTTCAAGATGGCATAGGGGTCCTTTCTAGGAAACTTGCTAATTATTCAAAATTTCGCGCTCCCCAAGCATAGGAAAATAGCAAGTGTATATAAATAATTTTTTTGGAATTTAGAAACAATTTTTTGGAATTTTTTCGTGATTTTTTGGTTTTCTTTTTAGAGCCTCGAATCTCAGTCGTCTGATTTTCCTCGAGCGCAGCATTAGATCACGATCGTGATTAATGAAATTGCTGTAGATCGAATAGTCCTCAAGCGTAGCACAGCCGTTCGCGATCAGCATCAGATTGGATCATCCTCGAGCACAGCACGGCCGTTCGCGATCAACAAAACTTGCATGGATTGTTGATCAACCTCGGGCGTAGCACTGGATCGCGATTGATCGAAAACGTTTCAAATCCGAATCGTCTGATCATTCTCGAGCGCAGCACTGTTCACGATTAACAATGCGGCTTTGATCTTCACCGTCGGATGAACCTCAAGTGCAGCATTAGATGATCATCACAATGTGAGCATGAATCCTGGCTGTTGGATTGTCATCGATCGCAGTGTTCGGATCTTGGTCATGATTAACGAAACAAATCTGAATCATTTGATCTTCTTCGATCACCGTACGTTTGCGATCTCCGAACACGCCTGCGTCATGAGCCATTGGATATGGTGGATCGATCGTGGGCCATCGGATCTTGATGATTTGGTGCAATCAGGAGCTGGTTTTATTTCGATCTCGTTCGTTAGATCAGATAGATTGATTGTGGATCGTTGGATTTCAATGATTCAGTGCATTCAAGCGTTTGGTGCGAGCCTGATCTTGACCGTTGGATCGTAGATCGTGTGGATTACGTATTTCTTGCCGTTGGATGCAGTTTTTATTACGAAAATCACTTTCTAAGATTGCTATTATCTGAAATTTGCTAATTATACACTTTCTAATTGATGTAAACATGATTTTATTGCACAGGTTTTTCTATTTTATTAATTTTCTAATATTCTCCCCTATTTAATTCTTTAATATTGTATTTATTAGATATATTTTTATTTCTTTAATATTTTTAATGCCAACAATTTAATAATCTACATTTTTCATTTCCTTATTTTCATATAGTTTTATCTATATATTCATTTCATTATTTATGTAATTATAAATTGATACTTATATAATATTATACTTATTTTATATAAGCATGCTACATTTTTATTCAATTATGTAAATTTTTCTATATACATATTCCTATAATATATAGTATTTAACATTTATTATGCTAACACACAATTATTTACACACACCTTAACCTATATATATGTGTGTGTATATATATATACTTTATTTGTGTTCTTTATTTCTTAAGAAATGAAAGCAATTTCATAATTAATTCTTCTTAATTTGACATTTTCATTTAAATATCAATTTAAGGCTTCATTTGCCTACTCAAGAGTTTCTTAAAATCTTCAGAGTTGATTCAGTTTACGTATTTCATTTAATTTCATTAAACTTGTTTATCTTTAATTATTTGACAAAATTTTGGGTTATTACAACCTACCCTCCTTAAAAGAATTTCATTCTCAAAATTTATACTTATTCACTTGTGAGTCGTTTTGTCAGGTTTTTCTAGTAAATAGTTTGGTTTTGACTAAGTTGGTATGCCCAAGGGTTTTGCTACTTTAATAGGCCAACAGTTACTAGGGAATAAATTTCATTAATAGACATAATTGGTACAAAACCTTATTTCAACTCAAAATTCATTAATGCTAAGATATAGCAATCTTAAACTAATGGACTCCCTACTACTGCTCATATTCATAATTAGTTCATTTTTCATAACATTGGACTATGAGGGTTTCTACTGAGGGTCTTGATCTTCCTGAGCCTCAATAGCAAACATTTTGGCTTGGTTATGACCATAACCCTTATTATTTTGTTACTAAGGAGCTTGGGTGGATGTAGTCGAGCAGTTTCTTGCCAAATGACCCTTCTGTCTGCACACATAGCACAGTCCCTGCTTCCTCACCTATTCTTTTATTTCATCTTTATTTTGTCCCTGATTTTGAATTTGTGGTGCCTTCCCACCACTCTTATTCTTTTTCTGGGCCTCTGGTTTCTCTATTTCATTACTAGGCCTCTTGTTCTTATTTCTCAACCTCTGTTCTAGGTTGAGTTCTTGTTCTAGGGTTAGGGCCTTGTCCATGACATCTTTGTAAGTCTTTAGGCCCAGAGTTTTTCACTATCTTTCGAATCTCCATCTTGAAACCTTGTACGAACCGGTTGGCCTTCCTTTTCTCCTCCCTAATTAGATCCAATGAGAATTTGGCCAGTTCCATGAACTTCCTCTCATATTCAGCTACAGTCATGTCCCTTTGATTCAGTTGAACAAAGTCCTCCTGTAGCTTGCTCAGAATTGCTTTTGGGAAAAACTTCTCATAAAAGATTTTTGTGAAGTTCTCCCAACTCATGACATCAACATCTGTATTAAGGTCCATCTTCATCATTCACCACCAACTCTTGGCTGGTCCTTTGAAGTGGTGTGTGGCCAGTGCCACTCGTCTTGACCCAGTTACCTTCAATACATTAAGAATCTCCTCCATCTCTTGGTACCAGTGGTCCACCGAGATGCAATCTGTTGTACCATCAAATGATAGATGATGGAGCTTCTGTAGCTCCATCAGTATTTTCCTCTGTTTCTCATCTTCTAGCCCCTCTAGAGTTCTCTAACGTACGGGATCTTGGGCCACAAGTGTTGGCCGTTGAACCTGAATAGGTTCAAGTACTTGAGACTGTGGTGCCACTTGAGGGATTATCCATGGAAGTGCCCTCAATAGTTGATCTAGCACTCTCTGCAACATCTCATTCATCATGGCCCCCATCCACGCCTCCACTCCAGCAAGCAGTTCCTGTTCCCGTTGTTCGGTCTCATCAAATGTGGTGGATCGAGTGGCTTACCTTCTTGTTCTAGCCATTGTCTAAAAATTTACACCTTGTCTATATTTGCCTCGTTAGATCTTCGTAATATCATGTTCATACAATCATGACACTATATATGTAATCACCCTAAGTCTTATAATGCGTCCACGTCAATATGGATTTTTGAAAAATTCTAAATAAATATAAAAATGAATGGAAACTTGTTTTTAATGATCATCGTATGTTATGTAATCAAGATAAAATAAATTAGATCATTTGGATAGTTAGAAATGTGCGAAAATTGCGAAATTTGAAACAATCACGCACAAACCGCGGTCCACATGGGTCCGACCGTGGTCCTTGGGGAGAAAAATTTGGAAAAAAATAGGGTATTACACTGATGACTGCGGTCCCTACAGGCCGACCACGGTAATCAGTAGAAAATCATGAAAAAAAATTTAGGTCACATGGGTGATCACGGTCCGTAAAGTGCCAACCGCAGTCCATAAAGTGCTGATCGTGGTCCATAAAGTGCTGGCCGCGGTCCACGAAGGAAAATCTGTCCGATGACCAAGGTCCGTCTGTCTTCGACTGCGGTCCGTGTGCGACTATATATACATTTCAAGCTCTAATTTTCTCATTTCGCACTGAAATGGCTTAGGGTTCAGAGGAGACGACTTGAGGGTGATTTGAAGGTGAGTTCTTTGATTTCCTCTGAGTTTTTTTTTTATAAGATTTGATCTCATCTAGAGTAGTTATTAATGGTTACTAAATCAAAATGATGAAGATCTGTTTAAGAGCTTGTGTTGTAGGTTTAGTAGCTAGAAACCAAGCCAAACATGGTGAACACTTTTCATTTCCTTGGGTATGTGTGTTGGACACTAGTGTGGATGATTTGTGATGGTTGTTTAGTTGTGGAAATTGAAGGGGTTGATTTCATTGAAACAAAAATCCCATTTTTTAGGCTTGAATCAAGGGGTTTCAGTGAATAAACAATGTAAGCATCCTTAGACGGTTTTTATGTTTAAATGATTGTTGGGTGTCCAATACACTAGATTTAAGTGTTAAACTGGAATGGAAATCACTATTATAGCGTCCACATGTGAAATTCCACTATTGGGTGAGAAATTGTGTGTAGACCGTGGTCCACACAAGACCGACCACGATTGATAGATGCAAATTGTGTTTTTGGAGTGTTTTGTGTACACTCTGAAACATTGAATGATACCAGATCCCTAGAATTAGGTAAAAAGAGTATTAAGAGCCCAAAGCAATGTATCATTTCCGTTTAATGATGCAGATTGACGATATTGGACAGCTGTGCGAGGAGTGACGATCCAGCAGTATTTCGGCATGTATAGGTGGGGTTCATTATCTCTTCCTCACTCTTCAGTATTATGCGGATATTGGATACGGAATATGATTCATGTTTAAATTACTATACCTAGTACCATGCTAGGAATGTATGCCTTGGTGGAATGATTGATATGATGTCCTGATGACTAGTTACTCGCTTTCTAGTACTAGGATATTATGATTAGCTTGGTGTTTGTTTGCTTTCTTTGCTTAGGTTAGCATTTTGAATAAGCATGTTTATATGCTGCGTGGAATGAAAACTATGATTGTGAAACTAAAGAACATTAAAGGTTTATTAAGAACTCCACGTACCGGGGCGATGGACGGGCATTAGTACATCACGTAGATGTTATCCGGTTGTGACCAGGACATCATCATGGGTATCCCCAACTGGGTCAAACTGCGAGAGGCCCTATGAGGCCCTATAATTTGGAAATTCATGAGGATTTTTCCCTTGGTTTCAGTATCTTCTTGGGTCGTGGTCTTAGAGGTAGACTTCTGTTTTATAAAGATGTCGTGTCTGATTGTGTTCAGGACCACAACTGAGATACTGAGGATGGTTAACTCTTTCGGTTAATTTCTAATATCAGATGGTAAATTCTTGATATTAGAGCGCAACGGATAAACTGACTAAGTGTTTGAAATGCCCCTAATGATTTGAAACTGTTTGCATGTTTCGTATGCTCATTTGTATAATGCTATTGATGTGTAGGGGAGATCCACTGGGCTTTCAAGCTCACCCCATTCTTTATTTTACAGGTACTCATGGGCCCAGCGCTCAGTGAGGATACAGACCGGAGACTAGAGGATGTAGAGAGAGAGAGAGAGAGTGATATTTTGTGTTAAACTGTCTCTCTGTTTTGTACAGTTTTTACGCTATATATTTTCAATTTGGACCAGAGGGTCATGTATCATATTTTTGCATATGTATTCACAGGACTGTCTTACCATCTTGAGCACTGTTTCTATTTTGATTGATAAACTGATGATTTGTAGTTATGTTACATTATACAATGTTCAATGATTTAGAAAGATTTGATCCGGAAAGTGTTTCTGCTACTATTATCTTGATTTCCAGTATAAATATGATTTTGAACATCCAGTGAATTTGATTTGAAACTAATTGCTTAGTGAAGTATTAATAAAATGATTATTTGAAATTAAGAAATGATTTAAACCTCATGTATAGAGGTTGTAGAAAGATGATGATGACTGTCGCACGCCCGGTGCCTCGGCGGACCACTCGCCGAGCTTGGAGCCACGCGATGCCCGACGACAGGGCCTTAGATTGACAGATATGATGTCCGGTCCGGGGGTCGGGGTGTGACAATATATGTGTACATATATACTTTATTTCTATTCTTTATTTTTAATAAATGAAAACAATTTCATAATTAATTTTTCTTAATTGTCATTTTCATTTAAATATCAAATTAAGGCTTCATTTGCCTACTCAAGAGCTTCTTAAAAACTTCAGAGTTGATTCACTTTGCATATTTCATTTAATTTCATTAAACTTGTTTATCTTTAATTATTTGACAAAATTTTAGGTTATTACATCTATAATATTATTCAAGTCAAATATCAAACATGCAAACTTGACATACATGAAATGTTTCAAACATTTAGTTGTTTATCAATTGTTAATTTGGACCGAAAGACCTAACCCTAGTGTTCTCTATCCTTATCGTATCAAAGGAGGCAAGAAAAATGCACTATACGCCAGATTCCAATAGGATAAGGGGCACACCCATTACCCAACCTTGGAACTAGGATCACACCCATGGCTCCATCAATAAAGAACTAGAGGCACACCCATCATTCTATCATCAGGAATTAGGAGCTAACTCATCATTCCATCTGCAAGGACACCCATAGTGTAACACCCCAACCCCTAGAAATAGGTTTAAGCTCAACCACAAGGCGGGTTGGGTTCTCTGTTACATTTACAAGTATACAACTTGCATCTCAATTCCTTTATTCTAACACTTATTGAAATACTCATAAATACACTTCCATTGAGCTTAATATTCAACAAGATAATGCAAGTGAATAAATGAAAACTTCAAATATTTATTCATTCAAATAAAATTAAAAGATTACATTCTTGAATCAAATCCAAAGATTGAGTACATAACTCTAAAATTCAAAAGTAAAATTTCACGGAAGTCATTAATTCAAAATTTGGGGCACTATGCCCTTACAATATAAACTTTCTAAAAATAGACTTTCATAAATTCATAGTCTTCATGTAATTCAATATCCTGAAAAATAAAAGGAAGGGGTGAGCATATAGCTCAGTGGATTATTCATTAAACAACTAAGTTACTATTTCAAATTAATAACATATCCAATTTCACATACTTTCAAACATTAAGTGATTCATACATCAATTTGGTTCAAGCTAACGTTATGACTGAGAGAGGTTATACTCGTTTGATGTTCTTAATTTAAACCCCTATTTAGTGTGGAAAGACACTTCGTTGTCACTTTCCATTGGATGTCACATACCAAGTACCCCTTAGTTGCACCTTGCAACCACACACTCCAAGCATTTGTTAAGAACACCCATACGGGTCACTATGATAGTACGTGGTTCTTATCTTCACTTTCTTGTGTTTAATATAACATAATCATAAAAGAAATTCAGAATATAAACTTTAGAATTTTAGACGACCAAGAAAGCATGAAAACATCATATAACATGCTTGAAACATTGCATTAAATTCTAAACATGGATTCTAAGCATGGCATGCTCTCATGAGTAATTAAAACATAAAAACATATAAAACTAAAATTAAAATAGGATAAACATGTTGAAACTAAAATAAAACGTACTGAAAATCAGAATTTAAACAAGCATGAATATGCTTGAAACTTAAAATATCAAAGTAGAGGTTTAAGAAATCCCCTCCACCTTAATTTGAGTTTCTTTGTAGAATTCGGCAGAGGTTCCCCATATCTGCTACTTTAGGAACTTCAAGAACTTCTAAAATACTGAAATAACACAAGAAAGAAAAGAAAGTGAGAAGAGGTGCCAAGAAGAGGGCAAGAACAAGCAAAGAGGGAAGTGTCAACTCTTTGCTTTGGGATAAGATGAATGTGAGCAAGAGGGGGTTTATATGGATGTTCAAGATCACTAGGGGGACGTCATGGTCAGTGTTGGGTAGCTTGGGTTGCTCACAAAGTTTTGGCAAGTTTTCAAACAAGAGGGGACGATTTGCATAAAGAGGCAAGTGTGCTCATGGTTGGCGAGTGGGACTACTATGGCTTCCTAATCCAAAAGATATGAGTACAATCTTGTTTCCTAACTATGTATGGACACAAAAGAAGTTTAAATAATATTCTAATTCAAATGGGATGTCCCATATTTGCTCATGGCAACTTTTCATTTTGGTTTCCTTACTTGCTCATCACACAAACATACAAGGAATACTTTCCCATTCTCTTATTTATTGGACAATAAGCATGGGTGTACACTATCATATTTGAGGAGACACCATATGATAGTCAAGGATGCTCATTTTGGTTCCAGGAAACTATCTAAATAAGGTTGCTCACATGTGTTGTGACACCCCAGCTCCCAGTCTCTATCTCTGTCTTTGTTGCGACGATCTGTTGCTGGGTCACGTGCGGAGACAACGCACGCTTGTTCACTCGGCAGGAGATGTCGGGCATCTGGTCGTTCGCTAAGAGCCGGAGGCCACGTGGTTCATACCTCTTTCTCATTCAACCTCATGTTTCAAAACCTTTCTTCTATACAGGTTATGAAGTCAAAATTAAAATGCACAATGATCATCAAAATACTCGTTCCATTTTCCTTTTTAGCAAATATGAAATTCATAATAATGCATGTAGCGGAATTCTAACCACACATAGACCATGATGAAATCATATTTGACCAAGTGAAATACTTTGTAGCGGAATAAAACTTCAAACTCATTTTTTTTAAGCATCGAATGAAGATACAACATGGCCCAATAGGCCTGAGTCTCAAAATATTTAGTTTACAAGTGAAATAGTTTGAAAATGAAAGAGGGCACATGCCCCGTTCGAATTATTTACAACAAAAAAATAATACAATAGTAAATTAAAAAGAAAGCTACTACAACCTCCTAGCAAGGTCTCAACCCAAACTGATGGCTCTAAGGTGGCCCACTCCTACAGTGTCAATGATCACCTGTAATGAAATAATGGGGTGAGCTCGAGAGCCCAGTGGATCATTCCTACACATCACTAGCATTATATAAACCCAAACACAAAACATGCAATCACTATCATTACGTTAGGTGATTCACACAATGACTTGTTTGGTTATCATCTAAAACCGAAACAGTCCATAACCCTCGGAATCCCCAGTGTGGTCTGGGAGCGAATCAGAGGGTAATGCCCCAAGGGTCGATTACCTTCGGGACCACAATCTAAGGATGGAAGTCTACAGTGACTCTCCGTCCGAAGACACAATCAGCTGTCGCAGTCAGCTCTGGTAGGGACACCCGTGACGACACCTTAAGGCCGGTCACCGTGCCGGTACGTGGAGTTATTCAATCTTAATTTAATCTTCTTTAGTCACACATGTCATTCCAAGTCATACCCGATCATCAATATGACATTTAGAGCAAAAAAAATTGATGTGTTAAGCCATTCATGGAGATCAACTCATAGAAATCTCTATCTAAGCATGTTATAACACAAGCAGCCATGCATCATGGGTATATACTGAGTTAGTTCTAAACAAGATTAATCAAGCAAGTCCTAGCACACTTCTAAAGACATTCTAAGCAATCCAATCATCATGTTATGCATTCAAAATTTGGATAAGGCTAGGGAGTAAGAAAATCACACCCACATAGTACTCCTCAATCTTGCGCCTTGCTCCTCCCCGTGCATGCCTCAAATTATCAATCTATAGGATTTTTAAACAATGAGAATATGTGAGTCTAAGGCATTCTAGCATAACCAAAACCCTAAGGTTTGTGTTCTTGGCACATGTGTTTCAAAATTTACCCAAAATCGAAACGAGGACAAGGAAACCAGTACACGTTGCATTACTGCGGCAATGCGAAATATAGCCGCGATTGCTGAAGTCGGCGACATGTGCTTAACACCCCAAGACTTGGTCATTAAGTTTACGACACTCATTAACTCAAGGAAAAACAATTTATATTTGAGGAAAGTGTTTTTAAAAAGCTAAGAGAACAAGATCTTGAGAGGGTTTCAAGATTTACCTTAGCATAGGACCTTTTCCAAGCGTGCCTCAACCTGAATTCACCCTTGTTGATGTTGCTCTTGGTAGATCTGAACTTGATAATGGTAGAGAATGGTTTGAAAGAGCTCAAACCACCCTTAGAACTCAAAAGAAAACTTAAGAAATGAAATTAGAGAGTTTGGTGAGAGCTTTAGAGAGAAATCAATGACTTGCGGTGAAAAATTCACAGATCTAGGGTTTCCTGCGCACTTTTCATTTATCTAGAAATCGTTATATTACTGTGGTTACTGTAGTATTACCGCGGTCACTGTAGCTTTACTACAGTCACTGTGCAATTACCGCAGTGGATAGACTATAGCACATTGTTTGTTTTCTAGGTTTTCGCGTGATTACTGCAATCGCTCAAACACTGACCGCGGTCACCAGAATGAACTTCCCTGTTTCGTTTCTGTGTTTCTCCTACAATTACCGCGGTCACTATAGGACTGACCACGGTTACCAGAATGATGTATTTTCCTTCGTTTTCTAGGTTTGTCCGCAATTGCCGCGGTCACTATTCCAATTACCGCGGTCACCAGAATGAAATTTTGGTGTTTAGCGTCTTTTCTTCGCCATTTCTCGTGCTTCCTAGATTGGTATCACTTTTACATTTATTTTAAGCTTATTTAGACTTATCGTATGTGGTTTTCAAATATTTTTTTTGCTATTTTATTCTTTTATTAAATTCGTTATTCCATTTCAACCATTCACTAACAACGTGGAGGTCTTATAGACTTTTAGGGTATTACATGTGTGCACACACACATGTATATGGTTGGGCCGATTTTGGCTTAAGTGGGTGTGGGTGTACACAATCAAGTGGGGGTGTATATAGAATCATGTCTCATGGTTTCTAGACCATATAAAATGTCTACTAATGTGGGTTTACTGAATCATTTGCAAGGGACATGGGTTCATTTTACAAGGATTCAAATAAAGGAAACATCCCATGGAGCTTTGGGTAGGGTGAGGGTACATATGATCATGGTATTCCACCCATGTGACTTGCACATGCTTAAGGTGGCCATGACTTCATGGGTTCACAAAAATCAAATAAAAATTAACGTTTCCTTATTTACAAGGAATTATAATTTATAACCTATAATTTTGGAATCATATGAAAAAAATTAAGAACTTCAATATATGATTTGGCCAAATTGGTTTTTATTTAATTTCCTAATTGAGAAGTGCCACTAAAGGCACTATGAAATGAAACTCTAAATCTTGGGCAATTGTCCTAATTTTTTGATATGTTATTTATTTTGTTAGTTCATGTCAGCATGTTTCGTTTTGGATCATTTCGATTCCCCGAAGTACTTTAAATGCCAATTCTTTTTAATTTGGATCCCTGAAGGGCGTTTGGCAAATGAAAACCCTAATCTTGACCAATTGTTCTAATTTTTGGATATGTTGTCCAATTAGTTGGTTCATGCCACCTTACTTTTTTTAGGTTGTTTTGGGTCCCTAAGGGTCACTAAATGAAATTTTTGGCAATCTGCCAAATTTAGCCCCGAAATGAGCCTAGTTTCATTTTGCACCCAATTTAACTGAATTGATTTTGAATTTCATTTAATTAAATACTGAGTTCTTAGGGTATTAAACACAGTGATCCCCCGTGAACCACTGTGTTGATACGTGGTTCGAATCTTAATTTATCTTCGATTGAGATCATACAATCAATCATTTCATTCTAGTAAGCATGAAAAATAGAGCATGCAATATCATTCAAATAAATTGAACATGTTAATTAGTTTATATCTCATCACATGAAAACATGTAAACAACCAGCCTAGATACATGCATCATGTTATAATTTATACTAACACAAAAGCTCATGGTAACCAATCAAAGTCAAAATGTTCCCTAGCATACCTCTAGGCATTTAGAATAAAGTAAACACACATATGTTTAACATTTAAACTCAGATAAGATTAGGGAGCAAGGTAATCACTTCCACCTATTATTTTGCTTCTTGGGTTCTAGTTCTCGCCTCGGTGATTATAATTTCTCAACCTTGTAGTTTAACATGTAAATCTTCATCAATATAACTATTCACACCATTTTTAATTGCAAAAATCATTATTTAGCGATCTACATATTATATGATATAAAAATAGGTGATAACTATTAAATATTGTAGCAGTAATAGTTTCGTGCACAAAAAATCTAATAAACTAATCATTCATAGTGTTATCGCGATACTCTTTATGTTACTACAGTAATGTGAAGTTGTTTTTGCATGTGTGGGTTACCATTGGGGCAACATCTCAACATTCACGAGTTATTCCAAAAAATTGCATCTTGCGGGCATTTCTGTTTCTTTTGTGACAGAGACTTTGATATATCATATTTATGATTCAAAGGCAACTATTTTAATGGTTAAGGGGGCTTTATACTTATCCATAATCGTTCCACCTATGATGCTAGAATGCTTTTACGCCCTTTCTGTGCACTGTTATGCTAGGAAAACACAATTATCACTAACAACGTATTAACAACATATTAAATAGTTATATTGGTTTTGAACAAAAATGGAGTTTTATTGTGCCTCATCGGTTTCAACATTCAAAACATAAAGCATAACGAGCAGCGATTAATTGTACTTTGAAGTTGATTGACCTTCTTTTCTATTTGTTCTCGTGCCTTTGAATGCCCCATGATTTGGTTGCCTTAAAGATTGCACAGTTAATTAGAATTCATTTTCATTGCCACTTTGGATGATAACCTGCAATAAGGGAACAATAAAGGATTTGTATAATCATTTCTTACCTAGTCACACACTTAGCGTAATTGTTCATTTTCTACATGCAACACCGCCATTTGTTTCTCTCTGAAGGATATTTCTTGACAAGAAAATAAAGTAAGTGGGAGGAACTGTTTGTTGATGGGGGAGGAAGAAGATCACAATGGCTAGGGTTTTCTTCTGCATGCATAAGGCTTTGTGAGGACGATGAGTAGTTGTGGTAGGAACGATGAGCAATGAGCAATGGGGATTAGGGTTTTCTACATTAATGTATATATATAATAGTCGACAACTTAGGGTTTGCGCACTTCCATTTCTGGATTGTCTATTGCAAGACCGCGATCACAAGTGCCAAGATCGCGGTCTTGGGCATGCCCCTAATCAAAAAATTGCAGTCAGGGGACTGTGGTCTTGATGAAGACCAATTTCATGAAATTCTAGGATGCAAGACCACAGTCCTCACCCATGGGACTGCGATCCTTGTGCGGATCGCAATTTTTTTTTTGATGGAGGACCTTGGTCCTCACATTGAAATTAATTTTTTATTTCATTTTTCTTTTTTTTTTTGTTGTTGCTTTTTAATAGTTGGGTTATCACAATCTACCCCCCTTAAAAGAATTTTGTTCATGAAATTTAAAATGATTACATACCTGTATGATATTTTCTAGTCAGCTACTCCTTGTGAAGAGGTCCAAGTACTTCTTTCGCATTTCACTCTCCAACTCCCAGGTAGCTCTTTCAAGTCATAATATCTCCACAAAACCTTGACTAGAGGGATGTCCTTGGTTTTCTACACATTATGATCTAGTATTTTGATGGTCATTTCTTCATAAGTAGCATCGGTCTAGATGTTGACTTCATCCTAGTGTATGATGTGAGAGGAGTCCCGTTCATATTTTCATTACATCGATACATGGAATATGTTGTGGATCGAGGTCATTCTATTTGGTAGATTCGGCTCATAGGCACATTCACCAACTCGCTTGAGTATTATGAATGGACCGATGAACCTTGGTTATAGTTTCCCTTTCATCCTAATGCGCCTAATCCCTTTTTGAGGGTTGATCCTCAGGAACACTCTATCACCTCTTTTGTATCAGTTTCACCTGTTTGTTCATCTCTTGCACTAGGTCTTGCCTTGTAAGTATATGATCCTCAAAGTCTACCCAACATGATGGAGATCTACAAGGTCTACTATAGAGAACTTCATAAGGAGCCATTTTGATACTTGCCTGGTAATTGTTATTGTAAGCGAATTCTGCTAAATGCAAGTATTTGCTCCAATTACTCTTTAAGTCAAGGACACATGCTCTAAACATGTCTTCTAGTATTTGTGTAACTCTCTCAAATTGTCCAACTATCTGAGGGTACAACATAATACTGATGGTGAGTCTACTACCTAGTTCGTTCTGTAGGTTTTGCTAGAATTAAGATGTGAATCTAGAATCTTTGTCTAACACAATGGTTTTGGTACACCATGTAACCTTAATATCTCTTTTATGTATAATTCTCCAAGCTTTCCCACTAAATCTATAGATCGAATAGGTAAAAAATGAGCTACCTTCGTCAAATGATCTACGATCACCTTTATTGTGTCTTCACCATCCTGATTTATGGGTAGGCTGCTTATGAAATCTATTGTAATATTATCCCACTTCCATTTTGGGATTGGAAGTAGTTGCAACATTCCTGAGGGTTTTTTGTGTTCGGCCTTCACCTGCAGACAGGTTAGACACTTATACTTAGCTATGTCTCTCTACCGGTACGTTTTCCTGATATTCTGATACATCTTGTCACCTCCTGAGTGCATAGTGTACTCTATTTGATGTGCCTCATCCAAAATGGTTCTTTTGTTCTATCCATTCTCAATATGCATATTCTATCTCTGAGTCAGAGAGTACCTTTTGCATCAATTTGAAAATCAGTGTGCACATCTCCTTTGACACCTTCTACTAGTTCTATGATCCTTTTATCCCCTTTCTATTCATCCCTTATCTGATGTAAGAGATCTGGTTGACAAGTTATAATATACAGATATATTTGTTTCTCGTATGATGTTATCCCAAGTTATAATCATTGATCAGCTGGTACATCTGTCCCTTATCTTCATCGTTCCTACTGAACTTCTTGTTGAGCACATCGGCTACCACATTAGCCTTTCTGGGATGGCATGCAGTTGAAAATTATAATCTTTCAAGAATTCAATCCACCTTTGCTGTCGAAGGTTCAACTCCTTTTGGGTATAAATATATTTTAGGCTCTTATGATCTGAAAATAGATCAAAATTCTCCCCATAGAGGTAATACCTCCAAATCTTCAGTGCAAAGACAATTGTTGCCAACTTTAGATCATGTGTGGGGTAGTTCTATTCATGGACCTTCAATTGACATGAAGCATATGTTGTTGCCTTCCCTTCTTGCATTAATGCAACACCCAATCGATTATGTGAAATGTCTATGCATAATACATACTTCACACCATGGGTAGGCATGACTAAGATGGGTGCTGAATTTAACCTCTTCTTCAATTCTTGGAATGATTTCTCACACTTGTCATCCCAAACAAATTTCTCTCCCTTTTTGGTTAACTTAATTAGGGGTCCAGCCAACTTTGAGGAATCTTGGATGAACTTTTGATAGTATCCTGTTAAACCTAAAAAGCTTTTAATTTTTGTTATTGTCTTAGGTTGCTTTCAGTTGGATATTGCTTCCACTTTTTTCGGGTCTACAAATATTCCTTTATCTAAGACAACATGGCCAAGGAACTGGATCTTCTTCGTCTAGAACTCACACTTGTTAAACTTTGCATAGAGTTCATTTCTTTTCAGCATCTCTAGAATAGTCTTCAGATATTCTATGTGCTCAGCCTTTGACCTGGAGAAGATCAGAATGTCATCAACAAACACTACATCGAAGTGATCCAAATATTGTCGAAAGACTCTGTTCATTAGACCCATGAATGCAGCCAGAGTGTTGGTTATACCAAATGACATCAGTATGAACTCAAAGTGCCCATATCGAGTTTCAAAGGCTATCTAGTGTATGTCAAACTCTCGGATCCTCAACTGATGATATCTTGACCTCAATCTTGGATAAATGAGTGGCTCCCCTCAACTGATCAAACATGTTTTTTTATTGTGGGCAATGGGTACTTGTTTTTGATCTTTACTTGATTCAGCTTTCGATAGTCAACACAAAGTCTCATGGATCCATCCTTTTTCTTCACAAACAGCATTTGAGCTCCCTATAGTGACCCACTAGGTTTGATAAATCCCTTTTTGTGGAGCTCATCTAGTTGTGTTTTCAACTCAATCAGTTCTATCGGTGCCATTCTATAGGGTGGAATGGGTATGGGGTTAGTGCCTAGATGTAATTTAATCTTGAACTCTACCTATCTGTATGGTGGTAATCTAGGTAGATCATCTAGGAATACATCTGCATATTCCTATACTACAGATATTTCTTGTATTTCTCTAAGTTTTTCAACATCTTCTTCTAAAAACTATTTGAAGTCCTCTTTCTATTTTAAATAGTGTAGCATAGCTACCATAAGACTCCTTGGGAATCTTTGCATATCCCCATTTATCCTAAACACGTCCCCAGAAGACAATGTCATAGTCACCCCCCGTTTCTGACAGTCAATCTTGGCTTTATATAAGGTCAGCCAATGCATACCTAATATGACATCATATCCATGAAAAGGAAGTGTACTAAGATTAGCTGAAATAAACTTATCCCCAAGTCACATTTACAATATCTCATAGAGTTCATAGTGGCTCCTATGGGTGTGGCTACATGTAATGTCACAGGATCGTGTAGTACCAGAGCAAAATAAGACTTTCACAACAACATTAAAAAAAAGAGGAAAATACCTTCTACTACCAGTGCATAATCAGCTTGGGCATCAACAACATAGACTCGGGCTTGGTTCTATCCTCGACCCTGATTTTGGTTCTGCCCCTGATTATACTATGGTTGGGGTTGTTGTTGTTGTCTCTATTGTGGATGACCATCTTGTTCACACGCCTGCTATTGTTGAGGAGGAGCTGGAGCTCTATTAGGACAGTTCTTGACAATATGTCCCCTTTGGCAACGTAACCCTTGCCTTTTTGCCTGTTCCCTCTGCTCGTCCCTAGCACGATCAGTTTGTGCTTGCTGGTTTTGTGGCCTATTCTAATTCTGCTCCTGATTCTAATTCTAAAGCGCTTGGTGCCCATCCTGTCTATTCTGCCTCTTCTGTGAGGCTCCTACCACTTGTTCTGACTATGACCTTTTTTGTCTGTTTCTCAGAGCTTGTTCATATTTGAGGTCTCGCTCAATCAATTACACTTTTTCCACCATTTCCTTAAGGGTGGTCAATCTCAAATGATGTATTATTTTTTGTATCTTTAACTTTAGTTCTTCGACAAACTTATCCGCCTTGGACTGTTCATCTCTTACCAACTCTAGGGCAAACTTTGACAGTTTTGTGAATTTCTGTTCATTCTCAACAATATTCTTTTGTGCTAGTCAAATGAACTCCAACTATAGCTGTTTTTTCTTGTCATGGAAAATAAATGCGAATAAAACAAAACCTTAAACCATTCCCAAGTCATAGTAAATACATTTGTAGCAGATCATTCATGACCATTTTCCACCAATGATAGGCAATTCGCTCAAATTGGTGCACTGCTATTGCAACTCTCCTAGTGCCAATTGTCCCTAAGGCATTCAAGTGTTTGTTCATCTCAATGAACCACTTATTAGCAGCTACATAATCAGCCATACCCTCAAAAGTATTGGATTGTAACTTCTAAAATTCTATCAACAAGTTCTTTTATTCTATATCATCCACAATTAGTCAGTCTCCTACCACTAGACCATTAGGTAACGAGGCCTGATGAACTTGGGGTTGAGGTTGTGCATGTGGCTGTGGCGGTAATGGTGGCTAGTTTTACATTTGTGCAAGGTTCCTCATGACTGGTTTCACAAGTTGCTAAGCAAATTTAGCTAACATATCCGTAATCACCACCATCCCAATTGGAGCTGCTACCACTGGCACTTCATTCTCCCTCTGCCCAGATTTATCGATATTTTCATCTCTTGTACTGTTACCCCTTGTTCTTGCCATTATCTACAAGCTAAAAGTCATTTTAGTATCCATCAATTCAACGTGATATCAATAATGGGAATTTCAATGCTGAAAAGAATCATAACCTTAACTCAATTCAATTTGGGTTACACAAACCCCTTTTATCTTATAATGCGGATACTAAATGTTTTTACAACTTGAGATAAGTGTCATTTTCCATATCTTTATTCATAGTTTGTGATTTTATTGTCAGAATAAATTTTTTCGCATTATTTGTGATATCATGACACTAGATTTGTGTCTTTATGTTCTCGGTATGTTCAGTGACCTATTAGTTTCTGTTTCTATGTTTGAAATTTGAGGTTTGCAAGTCCCCATATTTGTTTTGGGTATAGGATTTTTGGTAGCATTCAAAATCTTAACATCAAGTAGCATGCAAACAAACATTCACTCTACAAGAAAAATAACTTTTTATAGCATTTGATAACAACATTTTTTTTAGGTGCTATTAATGATATATACAAAATGCTATGGAAAGAATTTAAAGATAGCATATCTGATTATCTTCTCTTTATAACAGTTTTTTTTACCTAAATAATAACATTTTAAAAAGTTATTATAAAAAATATAAACTATAGTTTTTATAAAGTGTTATAGAATAAATTATATCTAAAAAAAATCCGCGCACAGAAGAGATCACGATCTCACATTCACGGGAACTTGCTCTTCTTGCTCCTCTTTTACGGATATTCTTGTTTGCTCATCTTTCTTCTCTTTATCTTCATTCCTTCTTGGTATCTTCTTGGACGTGAAGTCGCGCTGGACGTGAAATTGTTGCTCGACGCAGTTCCTTCTTGGTATCTTCTTTCCTCTGTTTTTTTCTCCAAGCACAGAGTTCATTCTTAATCGATCGATTTTTCGAGCGCAGAGCATAAACTCATCATTTGGAACTCTACATTCTCAATTGATCAATCCATTTTTCATTCTTAATCGATCTGTCTTTTGGCTTTCACAGTTGAAATTGTCTGCTTACTTTCTTCCTTTTCAGTGCAATCCATCCTCTCGAAACAGACGAAGGTAAGATCTACAATGGATTTTATTTTTCTCTTTTACATTTTTTTAGTTTAGGTTTTGTCTTTATTCTTCGTTCTGCAACTATTATTTGTTCTTCTCAAAGATTACATTGACAAAGTAAAACTTTTGAAAGTAGCTGATAATCAAACACTGTGTTCAATCCTTTGAGATTTTGTTCTGCAATTGTTTTCATTTTGCAATGGATTTTGTTCTGATGATTACCATAATCAAATACTGTGTGATAAATTCCTATGAAGACATCTCCAGGAATCCTGCATTTCACAAAGATTCCATTGACAAAGTAAAACTTCTAAAAGTCATATAAATGTGTAAATGCACACAGAAGTATAATTTATATAATCAAACTTTTCCTCCTTCATTACCTCATCCCCAAAAGGACAATTCACATCCGAGGAGACTTTTGAAGATAAAATTGCCAGGAGCAATCTTAATGCAAGAGCAGTTTGACCCCCTGTTAAGAAGATAGAGTTGTGTACCATTAAAGTTCAAGACCGATATATTTCTCCCAACATCCCTGCTTAGAGCAACCAAAAAGTAGAAGCTCATGAAAATTAACTTAACATTTTGATAGGGAAGTGTGACTGCTTCAATTTCACTTCAGTGGGGGATTGTTGGAAAAATGGGTACGTAAGTGAATTTTCATAATTTTGAGTGAAACTTTAAGAGGGAACTATGGTGATTTTGAGGGCTTCCAAGTTGAATATTTTATCTCTCAATATGCAGATTGAGAATATGTAAATTTGGTTATACCCATTTTTATACTTACAAATCATAGTCAGTCACTTAAACTTAAGCTCACAAGATTTTAGCTCACAACATGCTAGTGTTTTCAAGGCACCAGGATGATACCAAGGGCATTTGCCTTGTCTAAGCAAGGTGTGCCCTAGGCAATAGAGAAATATATATTTAAAACTTGGGAAATAAATTGTTAATTATTTTTGTGTCCATGGACAATTCATACATATAAGTATATATATTTGATATTCTTCTATACTAACTATCCTAAATGTTAAAATTCTCATAAAATGATAATAACACTTCATGTTAGTTAATAAAATAAAGTCTATAAAATATTAATTCGTGATACAAAAAACGTTGTCCACAAGGTTTGAAAGTTCAAAACTCAAATATCTATGTGCAGAGGTTCGCTAGAGATTTCAACATGTGTCTTGCTTGGTAGACAAAATGAAAAGGAGGGGCTAGGAAGAGAAAGATTAGAGGGTTTATAATGAAAATCTGACATCTTGGGATTCATTTCCGCATCGAGTAGAATATTACTAGCTTTCAGATCTCTGTGAATTACTCGAAATCTCGAATAGTGATGGAGATAAAGAAGTCCTTGAGCAATCCCATCAATGATATGAACTCGTCTCTCCCAATCTAATTCCCTTGTTTTGCTGCATCTCCATCAAAGTTTAGCAACATTTCTAAGTACACAATGGGAAACTTGATTTTGATTTGATATATAGAAACTACAAGAAGAACTCCAAATGATTTTGTTTTTCTTCAAAAATACAAACCAAAGGGAAATAGATCCAAGCTTTTGTCAGGCATGTATTCATAGATCATAATTCTATTAAAAATACTTGGATGCATATCTTTATAAAGAAACCTCTTTGATGTAGCTTTCTCTTCCACAAGCAATAAGGTAAGGAGATCAAAAGTAGTATATGCCTGAAAAGTAGTATAAGCAACCGTGCATTCTTCCTCACTCTTAGCTCCCTATAAAGACTTAAAATTCAACGGCAAGCTCACATTAGCCATTAGAAAAGTAGTTGATAAATCCATAAAAAATCTAGATGTAATAGACTTGTTAAATGGAGAATATGTAACATTAATGCTATTTTATACTTGTGACTTGTACTATTACATCAGCCATTAGAAAAGTAGCTGATAACAGTAGCAAGGCACTTTTGCATTAGAATAAAAAATAATCAAAGTTTTATTAGTAACAAAAATTGTTTCTTGTAAATTTTATACTTCAATTAGAGCTTTTATATATGCCTAAAAGTTGATCATTATCTTCTAAATTTTTAGGGGTCACAAGTAGGGTGAACAAACAATACTTTAGTGTTATTTCATACTTGTGTTTGGCAAAAAGAATTTGTTTCATATTCAAGCTATTTGAAGTTAAGACCAGGGTAGCTATCATCTCAATTAAATTTTACATTCAATCCTATTAAAAGTCAGCTTTTCAAGATAGCTGAATTTGGAATTTATATTATTGGTTTTTATATTTGGATCATAGCAAAAAAGAAAAGAAATTCTTTTGTGTATATTTATATTGGTGGAAGAATTACTTGTTGTCTATATGTATGACTTGCAATTAGAAACACTTGGAATTAGAAACTCATGCAATAGAGATGAGATTAGGATAACTTCTAGTGCGATTAATTTAGGTTATTGCTTATTTTGTAAATGCATCCTCTTGAAAATGATCAAAAGTGGTTCACAAACAAAATAGTGATCATTTCTTTTATGCAACCGATGATATATTCATCATAAGACCTAACTGTTTTTTTTTTTTTTTTTAAAGATTAGCATGCTTGTCACTTCATTGGAATATAATTCTTTATCAATAAAGGTTTTAGGAGAATTGAGCAATATCTTTACTTGGTCATACTAAGAATGTCCAATATCTCATCAAAAGTGATAAATCACTTTAACACTAGCTCATCTACAAATCCTGTACATTAGAAGAAAAGAGCACTTAGCATGTAAAGAGCATAAGCATTGAGGAAAGCAGTGGATTAACAGCTACATCATGACATATATAAAACTAGCATTTGTCTAAAACAAATATCCCACTGATTGCTATTGTTATTCTTTTTTGAGACCTCAATGCCTTGCTCTTTCTTTTGGATCAAAAAAAAAATCTCACTGATAAAGATTCTTCCCTTCCATCATTTTTCTATTTCTAATGGATGACAGGAATTACTTTACTCCTTTTTATGTTTGTTAAAATTCAGTTTGAAGTATGAGACCTTGAAGGATTCCAACTACACTTCTAGTTCCACCATTTAATCTGTCATTTAGTGCCCAACTATCATGAAGTTATTCATATGAATCCACTTCTTTGGTTTTGCTCCATCAAGTGTTTTCCATATTTCGGTTAGTGGGCCCAAAATCTTGACAATTTATGGGTACACATAACAATAACATTCTTTTACTAGTATCAAGGAACATGAAGATGTTGAAAATGAATTTTGAGATAGTTTTTTGTTTAATTATTTATTATGTTTATGTTATATAATATTAAATGTTTTAGTATCTTTTTTCAAGATCAGAGTAGAAGGAGTAGAAGTGGTTATTATCATGATTGATAAAGAGTGGATCCATCTCCATAGGTAATGGGTACACCATCACTTTGCAATATATCTATTCTAATATTTATGTACGATGTATTTTAATATTTCTATTATTTTATTTGATAGAGTCACTGAAGAATATCAAGAAGGTGCTCAAAACTTTGTAAAAAGGGCTCAGGCGATGGTAGGAAATTATGATCAAATTTTATGTCCTTGTATTGATTGTCATAACATATGCCATGCTCATGTTGATATTATATATGAGCATTTAGTTATACGAGGAATGAATCCTACATACACGGCATGGGGAACAATTACTCGAGCATAAGAACTTAAATTTTGGAGAATCTTCATATATATTTAATTTATATGCTGCAACGCATGGTGTGGACGAAAGCTCTAAAAAGCAAGATGAAGAAAAAGTTGATAATGACTATTTAGATTTTTTAAAAGAAGCGAAAACTCCTTTATATCCAGGTTGTTTGAAATACACAAAGTTATCGACAATTTTGGTATTGTACAAACATAAAGTCATGAATGGGTTATCAGATATTGGTTTTGATAGTCTTTTGGAGATATTACATGACATGCTACCAGAAGCTAACGTCATCCCTAGTTCAAATAAATTAGCAAAAAAAAATTGATCAAGTCATTTGATTTAGGATATGTTAAAATTCATGCTTTTAAGAATGATTGTTGTTTATTTAGAAATGAGAATCAAGACATGAAAAATTGTCCAAAATGTGGATCTTCTAGATGTTTGGTGGATAAACATACAACAAAATTCGAAAAGGGATTCCTACAAAAGTATTACGATACTTTCCAATTATACCAAGGTTTAAAAGGATATTTAAGTCATTCGAAATGTCTAAAACTTTGAGATGGCATTTACAAATAAAAACGATGATGAGAACATGTGACATCCAGTTGATTCAATAGCATGGAATGTTATTAATACAAAGTGGCCCTCATTTACAGAAGAGCCTAGAAATTTAAGGTTGGGTCTTCCCACTAACAACTTTAATCCATTTTTTGATTTGAGCTCGACATATAGTTGTTGGCCAGTTATACTTGTGATATACAACTTACAATCATGGCTTTGTATGAAAAAAGACAATATAATGCTTACATTGTTAATTCCTGGTCCAAAGCAGCCTAGAAATGATATTGATATATTTTTACAACCACTAATAGATGATTTACTACACATGTGGAATAATGGCGTTGACGTATATGATGAATTCAGTGAATCTACCTTCAACTTAAGGGCAGTATTAATGTGGACAATTAATGACTTTCCAGCTTATGGAAACTTGGCTGGATGTACCACCAAAGGTAGATTCGCATGCCATATTTGTGCTGATAATACTCATTCCCATTGGTTGACTCATAGTAAGTAGTTTGCATACATGGGGCATAGACGATTTCTTCATCCAAATCATCAATACAGAAAAAAAAATTGGTTTGATGGAAGTATTGAGAATGGTGGAAAACTAAGAGTCATGAATGTAAACCAAATTGCATTATCATTACAAAATTTTGAAAATGATCGGGGGAAAACCAAAAAGAAGAAAAGGAAAAGAAATGATGATCCAACCATTATGTGGAAGAAGAGATCAATATTTTTTGAACTACCATGTTGGAAGGTATGTACAATTTTTTTAACTAAACTTATTAATTTAAAGTAAAACTTTATATCATTTGTAATATATTTACCTTTCATGTTCTATTGTAACTTACTGCAAGAACTACCATTAAGACATAATTTGGATGTGATACATATAGAGAAGAATGTAAGTGAAAGTTTCATTGGAACATTGCTTGATTTGAACGGAAAAAAAAGGATGGATTGAATGCTCATAAAGATTTGAAAAAAAATGAAAATTAGATATGATTTGCATCTAGAAGAAAGAGGGAGTAAAATATTTCTTCCTGCTGCTCCACACACATTGTTGAAAGAAGAAAAAATAATATTTTGCAAGAGGGTATTTAATTTAAGGTTCCTGACGGTTATAGCTCAAATATTGGGAATTTTATATCAATTTTTGATTGTAAGGTTAAAGGTCTCAAATCTCATGATTATCATGTTTTAATGCAACAATTGTTGCCCATAGCTTTAATGGAATTGTTGCCAAATACCTTGGGAACACTGTTGAAAAGGCTATTACAATGAGCACATGAACATTGTTCTATGTTATTACAACAATCGTAATTATTCGTTGCCGAACGACACCTTCTACAACGTTCATTAGTTGACTATTGTTAAAAGAACGTAAGTTATTACAACACTCATTCATGAACATTGTCTATAGTCGTTTATGACAACGTTTTATTTGACTGTTGTAAACGTATTACGTTACATACATACGTTATTCATATGTTATACCTATATAATACTACTAATGCGTGAGTAATGGTATAACCTATAAATGATGGTATAATGTAGGTATAACGATAGAATAATACGTGAATAATGGTATAACCCATGAATAGTAGTATAATATAGGTATAATGCTTGAATAATGCATGTATAAAAATGTAGGGATATCGATCAAATAATGCATGAATAATATATAAGGTATATATAACTCGTAAAATATGGTATAATTTCAGGATAAATATTGAATAATATGCGCACAAAAATCTAGCGATAACAATTGAATAATGTATGAATGATGGTATATATAACCCGTAAAATGTGGTATAATGTAGGGATAAAGATTAAATAATGCGTGTATAAAAATCTAGCGATAACGATTGAATAATGCGTAAATAATGGTATAAATAACCCGTGAAATGCCATATAATGCAGGGATAAAAATCAAACAATGCCCGTATAAAAATCTAGCGATAACGATCGAATAATGCGTGAATAATTATATATATAACCCATGAAAAGTGGTATAATGTAGGGATAAAATTCGAATAATGCGCGTATAAACAAATGACAATAACGATCGAATAATGCATGTATAAAAATTATTCTGTTGGTCAATATACCTTACGAAAAATGCATGAATAATAGTATAACCTAGGTATACAATGTGAATAATACGTGTACAAAAAGATCATCTTTCAATTGCCTGAATGATGCATAAATTATATGTATAATGTAAGTATAATATATGAATAAAGCATGAATAATCCAACCGATAACAAATGAGTAGTGCGCAAATAATAGTAGAATGTATGTATAACAAACCAACCGAGAATAATGCGTGAATAGGGGTATAATGTAGGTATCATGACCGAATAATGTAGTTATAAATATTGTTCGATTGGTTAATATACCTTACGAATAATGCGTAAATAGTAGTATAACTGAAGTATACTATATGAATAATGCTTGTATGATATTTAATCGCTCAATTGCATGAATAATGCGTAAATAATGGTATAACATAGGTATACCATGTAGATAATGCGTGTATATAAAACGAATAAAATACGTTTAACTTAAGAATAATGTATGTATAAAATTGAGATCAGTGCCTCAGAATTGATCACTTATATCATTTTCGAATAAAATCGGTATAATAAAGTTCACATATGAACAACATTATTCATAGATGATTCAAAAATAAAATAATTTGCCCCAAAAGACAAAATAAAATGACAAAATTCAAATGCAAATAGTTGAGATTGTTATAAATGAACCATAATCGTGTTCAAATGATACAAATCTGAAATGTCAAAATTGGTATTACACATTGTCCATGAAAAATTGTGATGCAGGTTAAGATAACCTTCTTCCATTCTTCACTTTTTAAGACCCACTATGATTGGATCCTACAGTCAACATTGAATCGACTTGATCTTTGACAATCACTCTTAATGCCTTCATTCTACTTCAATCTACCATGCAAGTACACATTAATAGCCACCCTTTTCCTATAGCTCACCACATTAAAAATAGGTGAAATTTCCTTTCCAGTGGCAAAACATTCAGCAAAATAAAACATTAACATTCCACAATCATTATCATCTTGCTCTGATAGATTATCAACCACTAAGACCTTGAATGGATCTTTCCTAGGTCTATCGTTTGAGTCAACTTTTGATTCGTAAAATCCAATCATATCAAGATAAAAAGGAAGAATAGTAGAATAAGCTTTAACAGCCTCCATTGATGCAGCATCAACAGTAGGAGTATGTAGGGAATTTTATACATATATGCAACCTTCGCGAATGCTGATGTAACTAAGGATCCAGTGAAACGCAGCCACAACATTAATAGGGAAAATGACATAGTCAACATCAGACCATGGAGTGTTGTAGTACATGTAGAGCCCTATCATATACTCCATAATTACCATTTCCTCCCATAACATAGATGCATCCTTCTCTTTTTTGAATCTTCTATAAGTAGACTGCAACTTTTGATCGAAAAAGTTGTTTGTCGTTGTACATTTGATCTTAATTGATTAATCATACTTGCTTTTCTTGTGCAAGTAATAGAACATGGATTTATATATATATATTATACATACAATTGTTCACATAATTGTTTATATATATATAAATGTAGGAGAAACGCATGGATACAACAGAAATAGAGGAACAACAATTTAATAACATGGACAGAAATAACAAAGAAGTTGTGTAACAGAGGATAAGCCATTGTTAGTAGAGTTAGTTAGAAGTTAGTTACTAGTTGTTCTAAGTATTGATAAATCAAATTTTGACACTTGTAATTAGTTGATTGAATGTGTAACATTTGCGAACAACTTCTAATATACATATAGAGATTATACATATAATAACTTATACATACAATTATTTATATAATTATTAATTTATATATATAAATAATGCGACATACAAATATATATAATGTAACATACAAATAACATGGTATCAGTTAACTCATTTATACGTACAACTATATATATATATATATATACATACAATTATTTATATAATTGTTTATATAACACCCCAAAGTTTTTAAACGCACACAACTTGGAAATGAATTTTTAAAAATTATGAAATAAATGTAAAAATGTGTGAAAACATGTTTTAAATGACTATTATATGGTATAGTATGGAAATAAAATAAGTTTAGATGTTTAAAAATGGGAAAAATGCTGAAAAACACATGGAAAAAGTGGGCACCATACTGGTGACTGCGGTCACCAGAGAATGACCGCGGTCATCAGTGCCAAATCTCAAAAAAAATTAGGTCACCGTGGTGACCGCAGTCCGTAAAGTGCCGATCGCAGTCATTACGCGAAATTTAACCCGTTTTGAGCCCTAAATTCGTCATTTCACGCACAGAAAGTTACTGAGTTGAGCCAGAATTCTAGAGAGGCGATTCAGAGCTGATTCAAGGAGAAAGTAAAGATCTAAGGTAGGAATCTGAACTTTTAAATCGTTTAAGCTTCAATTCTATCGATTCATTCAGATTTCGTATAGAAAATAAGGGTTTTGATTGCATAAAATGATCTGGAACCCTATGAGCTCGGATCTTCCTTCTAAACTGACAAATTATCGATCTAGAACTAAATTCTGGAGGTTTTGACTGTTCATTTGCAGTTTTAGACGAATCCAGAGGAAAG
>JAJIYU010002582.1:0-29659 GCA_030144865.1 Tinospora cordifolia
AAGATCTTTAATATATTTGTGCAAACCATCTCAAATAATTAATAAGTGTTATCTAATCAAGGGCATGAATAAGTTAGAAACTAAGTCTGCTTCTCTAAATTTTATTAATTCTGCAAAATTATGGAGAAAAAGGATTGCAAATTTTTTTTATTAAACAACATTATTCAATAGCTTTGTAATGACCATGCTTTGATGTACTAATATTTGGATCAAATAAATGAAATTTTTTTAGAAAATATTCAATAAATTTAATTTTTGGAAGGGAAATATAATTTTTTTAAAGAATATTTGACAAATTTGAAATATGAACAAATTGAAAAATTATTGAAAAGTGAAATGAAAAATTAGGAAAATGATGTTGTACTAATGTATGGCAAGTGGACACCTAAGAACTTGACATATCATCGTGATGTGTCATTCTTTGGCTCAATGAAAACCACGAGGGGACACCTTGCAGTATGAAGTGTCAATACATGGAGCACGATGTATCAAATTAAAGCACGATGTGTAAAATTAGAGCATGAGTTTTCAACATGTAAAACATGAGGTGGAAACTACAAGCTTGAGGTGGCAATTACAAGCTTGAGGTGGAAACTTGTAATACCCTGAAAGTCTATAATACCTCCACGTCGCTAGTGAATGGATAAAGTGGAATACCAAACTTAATAGAAGAATCAAAATAGCCAAAATACTTGAAAACCATGTATTATAAGTCTAAATAAGTGTAAGAGTGATACAAATCCCAAAAGCACGAGAATTGGCAAAGAAAGACGTTAAACACCAAAATTTCATTCTGGTGACCGCGGTCGGTCCTATAGTAACCGCGGTCATTGCAGGAGAAACCCAAAAAATGAAGGGAAATACATCGTTCTGGTGACCGTGGTCAGTCCAATACCGCAGTGAACAGACTGATGCACGTGATTCATTTTTGGGTTTTTCGCATGATTACCGCGGTCGCTCAATCACCGACCGCAATCACCAGAATGCACTTCCTTGTTTCATTTATGGGTTTTTCCCATAATTACCGTGGTCACTGTTGGACCGACCACGGTAATCATGCGAAAAACCCAAAAATGAATCACGTGCATCAGTCTGTTCACCGCGGTAATTGCTCAGTGACCGCGGTAGTTGCATAGTAATCGCGGTCATGTTACAGTGACCGTGGTAATTCATCGATTTCTATATAAACGAACAGACGCAGAAAACCCTAAATCTAGATTTTTCGCCCCAAATCACTGATTTTTCTCTCTAGCTCTCACCAAACTTGCTCATCCCAGTTCTTAAGTGTTCTATTGAGTTCTAAGGGTGGTTTGAGCTCCTTCAAACCATTCTCTACCATTTTCAAGCTCAGATCCGCCACGAGCAACATCAACAAGGGTGGATTCGGTTTTAGGCAAGCTTGGAAAAGGTTGTGTGCTAAGGTAAATCTCGAAACCTTCTTGAAATCTTGTCTTTTTAGCTTTTTAAACCACTTTTCTCAAGTGTAGTCCGTTGTTCCTTGAGTTAATGCGTGTTTTAAACTTAATGACCAAGCACTGAGGGGCTAAGCTCATGTCGTCGACCCCGGAGACCGTGGCAATGCGACATGCACCAGTGTTCCCTCGTTTTGTACTGATTTTGGGTGCATTTGAAACACATGCACCTAGAACACAAACCTTAGGGTTTTGGTTGTGCCATGCATACCTTAGACTCACTTGTTCTCATTGTTTAAAAACCCTATAGATTGATAATCTGCGGCGTGCACGGCGAGGAGAAAGGCGCAAGATTGAAGAATACTAAGGTGGGTGTGATTTTCTTACTCCCTGGCCTTATCCAAATTTCGAATGCTTAACATGATGTTATGGTTAGCTTAAGATATGTTTAGAAGCATGCTAGGACTTGCTTGATTGATCTTGTTTGGGTTGACTTAGTGTATGTCCTTGATGCATGGTTGTTTGTGCCATAACATGCTAGATAGAGACTTCTATGAGATGATTTTCATGAATGGCTGAACACATGTATTTTGTTTTACTTTAAATGTTACATTGATGATCATGTATGACTTGGAATGACATGTATGACTAAAGAACATTAAATTAAGATTAATAAATCCATGTACTGGCACGGTGACCGGCCTTAGGGTGTCATCGTGGGTGTCCCTACCCGAGCTGACTGCGACAGCTAATTGTGTCTTCGGACGGAGAGTCACTGCGTACTTCCATCCTTAGATTATGGTCCCGAAGGTAATCGGCCCTCAAGCGTTACCCTTGAATTCGCTCTCGGACCACGCAGGGGATACCGAGGGTTATGTACTCTTTTAGTGTTAGATGATAACAAAACAAAAAATTATGTGAAATGCCTAATGTAATGAAAGCGATTGCATGTTTTGTATTCTGGTTTGTATAATGCTAGTGATGTATAGGGATGATCCACTAGGCTCTCGAGCTCACCCCACTTTTCTATTACAGGTGATCATTGACACCGCAAGAGTAGGCCAACATACGGGTTGTTATTTTGGGTAGTGACCTTGCTGGGAGGTTGTTACAATTTTCAGTTTTTTTTTAGTTTACCATTGTATCATTTTGTTGTAAATAATATTTTAGTGTTTAACTTGAACTGGACATGTGTCTTCTTTTATCTTAAATTGTTTCACATGTAAATTTAATATTTTGGAACTTAGGCTTATTGGGTCATGTTTTATCTTCACGCTATGTTTTGAAAATGAATTCGAAATGTTATTCCGCTGCAAAGTATTTCACTTGGCCAAATATGAATTCACTATAGATTTATGAATGAATTGAATTCCGCTGCATATATTTTTAATGAATTTCACAACTACTGAAAAGAACGAGTATTTTGGTGGCCATTGTATATTTTAAATTTTAACTTCATAACCTGTTTAAAAGAAAGGTTTGAAATATGAAATTGAATGAGAAAGGAAAACGAACCACGTGGCCTCCGGCTCTCAGCAAATGAACAGATGACACAGCGTCTCCTGCCGAACGAACGAACGGGTGCGCGCCGTCTTCGCGCGTGGCCCTAGCGATGGATCGTCGCAATAGAGACAAAGACGGATACTGGGAGCCGGGGTGTCACAAAACTTACATTGCCATGAGTCTTCATGTGTGCACAAGGTGGAAGCTCATAGTCGTAGGAGTGAACATGTGTGCATGAGGTGTCACAAAAATTTTATGCAAACACCCCTATATAAATAGTACCTATCCCTCTTGGTTTTATATTTTCTCTTGAACAATCTTTATGGACTTTGTGATAAGAAACTAAGCTAGAAGATTTTGAGTTCATGATGGTTATTGAGAGAAGCCACTAAAGAGAGGAGAATAACGTCAAGATCCAAACAAACAATGCCCTAGGAGTGAGAGCAAGACATTGGAAATAGGCTAGTTGTTTGGCCTTTGAAGGTAAACATTCCATTTGAGTTTTCCTTGATGTTTACCTTAGATTTTGATAATAAAATAATGTCCAACTAAGGAAGTTGATGGTTGAAAATGAATAATTTACATGTGGATTCATGTGTGCTACGGTGTATTAGCCAGATCATGAAAAAAATGGAAGAAAAGTATCCAAAACAAGAGAAGAAAATAGTCTCAAATACTTTTTGTCATGTCTTGATGCAACAACACAATACTTTTCTAGTTTGAATTCTTCATTGAGACCTTTTGATATTTTATGAGATTTTATTAGACCTTGACGAGTTATAAGTACTCCCCAAAGATCTTAAAGTGGTGTTGATCATGGTTAGAGAAGAGAGTTGGTCAGATTCAATTGGGAAATAAGGCAAAAATAGTATAATATTTGTAAATATGACAATGATACTTGAATTGTGATTACATTCATATGAATACTAGTTGATTTGAGGTGAGCTCGAAATCCCAATTTTCATACACTAAGAGTAGTTTCTTGCATTTTCTTTATATGCTATGCATTAAAATTATGTTGAACTACATTATGTTATGTTTAATTGCCTATAATGAGGATTTTGAAAATCATTACTTTGCATGTATGATTATTCTTCGAGTTTGCAAGGCTCTACTTAGACTCATAGAGTATATTGAACTCCAAATTTTTGAGGTTGCACTAAGTCTATTGGCTTGTGTCTTAGACGTGTAGGATGTCTTAGATCTATTGAGTATGGTTATTGAGCTTTGGATCTGTGAGGCTGCACTGGGTTTGCCGACTTGTGTCCAAGACTTTAAAGATGTTTCAGGCCCATTGAACATGGTTGGTTGTGCCTATGATATGCATGATATTGTGGATTGACATGATGTATGAGAGATATTTTCATGATTTTTAGTTGAATCGTGATATTATACTGTTAAACTAGTTTAATCGACATTCTAACATTGTATATATACATCTTTTGGGGATATATTATTAATGCAAGCTACTATTTATTAAGCCATGTTGTATTAGGCTCACTTTTTACTCTATTTTTTCGAAGAATATTGAGACTAAATAAGGATAAAGAAATTTCAATGATTAATTTTATGTAAGTTTTTGTTATATTTTCTCTTTTTGTTCTACTTTTGTTGTGTATTATAGGTTATTTTGTATATTGACCTACTGTAACTTGTACATTTGATGGATCCAAACTTTTAGTGTACTCTCAATAACAAATGTATTATTTTCATTGTTGAATGAATCATCCATGTTGCTTCAATTTTGTTTTGCTTGGGAAAGGCTTAACTATAATTGAACAAGTCCAAGTGTGAAAATAACTTAATAGATTGCAGTGCCACTCAGGCTCCCCTAGCGTTTGGCAGGGGATTTCAACAAAAGAGCCCAATTTTTGCACAAAGTTTAATTTGAAGAGCTAGTGAGCTAAAAAATCTAAAAGATCCCATTAGAACTGAAGTTCTGGCCGAATAAAAAGGAGTTGGGGACTTAAAAAATTTAAAAATGTTTTGGAGTAAATTTACCTATGAGTGCATTATGAAACCCCAAGTAGTGGTTTGCTTAGGATTTTTAGAAGATAATAATTAACTTAATATTATAGACCAAGTGCTACCCAAAAGAAGACGACCTAAGAGAGGGAAGAGAGTTGTTTCCTCAGCCAGTGCTAGAACCTATAACGATGTAGAGGCTCAAGCAAATGCTTAAGGCTTAGAACGATTTCCTTGAAACTTAGAATGAGGTCCTCCAAGCTCAAAATGTTGCCCTACAAGTGCAAATGGCCCGAATAGAGGAAGAGATAAGGTCACAACTTGTTCCTACTCCACCAGTTGAGTAACCAATTCCAAAGCCTGTTAAACTAGTCCCAAAAGAAATACTTGAATCTTTAGACATTAAGCCTCTTACACACTCTACTAAGTTATGGAAGAATTTTGTAAGTCTAAATTGAAAAGATTTTCGTGGAGGAGTTAGTCTATAAGCTGTAGAGAATGGATGATGAATCTAAAGAAAAATATTGAGACTCTTCAGTTAAAAGAAGTGATACAAGTGACATTTTCACTTGTAACACCTAGATTCTTGAACTATTAGAAAACTCAATAATGATTCAAAATAAATATATTATGTCACATCAAGAACTAAGGTATTCCTAATCAATTCCCATATAAGATTAATAATTGAAACTTGGGATTAAATACTAGTTCAATTTAACATTCCATTCTAAAGGTTTACATCAAGATTCCCACTTAAAAAACTACTAACAATAATGGCAACAAAATAAAGTTTGCCCCCATAACCTCATTCCAAATGATAAACCAAAGCATAAAATAATAAATGACTCATGGACCCGCATGCCCAATACTGAAGACAATAAGTGAATAATATTCCTAAAGTCACATAGTCAGTGAGATCTACCACTAGAGAATTCCCTGTACATACTCATCAGCACAAAAACCCTTATGGGTTACCTAAAAATAAAGACTTTAAGCAAGCTTAAAGAGCCAAGTAGATCATACACTATATATATCATGCATTATTTAGGTCAAAATATCAAATATGCAAATACTTATCATATATCATGTGATTCAAACATTCAATTATTTTTCAACTGTCATTTATACTGAAAGGAATATCCCCAGTGATCCTAAATCATCAAATATATCTTTCCTGGAGTATCAACATACATTAGACTATCAGGGAATTAGGGACACAACCATCATTTCACATTTGGAAACTATAGACACACACACCATTTCAATCATCAATGTTAGGGACTAACCCATATCTTTAGGGAACACCCATGATGAGTAGCTACTAATCCACCATGCAAGTAGGTGGTTCAATTCCTAATCATGTTTCATTTAGTGTAACATTGAAAGTTTTACTAAGTTTAGCATTTGTTAATCATATGCATTTATCGACAGGATTAAATGAAATATCATGATAAAAATATGATAAACTACAAGTCAAAAATCAATATCTGCAAGCATACTTTCCAAACATATAAAGTAAACAATTGAAAATCATACAATACAAACAATAAGTGATAAACATAATAACATGTTCCCAATACTCAATCAAAACTTGTAATATCCCACATCGGTCTGACTCTAGGGGGATTCCTGGGCTAAATATGCAATTATGAACCTTACTAATGCGAGTGATTTTGGGAGAATCAGGTTCGAGTCTTGCCAAGAACAAAACCCCACACCCAGTCAATGGTGGCTAAGGCAGGGACAATATCAGTACGCAGTGGACTCAGTTTATTACAAATGGTATCAGAGTCGCTCTGTCTGTACTGGAGGTGTGAATCTCGAAGACGAGATTGCTCCGAAGAGAGGTGGATTGTAATATCCCACATCGGTCCGACTTCAGGGGGATTCTTGGGCTAAATGTGCAATTGCGAGCCTTACTAATGTTGAGCACTTTTGAAAGACTTAGGTTTAAGTCTTGCCAAGAACAAAATCTCACACCTAGTCGGTGATGGCTAAGGTGGAGACAATATTGGTATGTAGTGGGTCAAGATTATTACAAAACTAAAAACTTATAATCGTGCACAATATTTAAACCCAAATAAGCATAAGAGTAAATGTATTCATCTCCACTTTGTTAATATAGTCCTAATTTTATCCATTCTCATGTTGTGGATCTAATACTTGGTTGTTTCAACCTAAAACATATGAAAACAATGTTTTTATTAATTCCTTATATATTCCAATATTTTTAAACTTTAATTTGTCAAAATCTATATTTTAGGACAATTTATACGTAATAGTGGACCATTTACAATTCTTAGCATACTATTTGTGCACAGTTGCTCTAGATTATATACTGGACAATATCAACATATTTTGAACCTTGAAAGATATTTATACATGACTTTCTTAGCTATTTTATACTAATTTTAACTCTATTGAACTCTTAGCCATGATTCTCATGCATTTCTTGCATGATTAATGACACTTGTATTTACTCTCAAGCACACAAACTTGCTATTTTTTGAGCTTTATTAGTCTATAATTGATCTTTACCCAAAAATACCTCTATTCCCTAAATTTCTAGCAACCTTATGATCTAGTTTTTACATCAGTCAACATTTATTTAGGGATAATTTTATATGATAATTCTTAAACACATTAATGGCAATATGATATGCATTATTTGTACCTTTTTTCTCACCACTAAGGTCATGGCCTTCAAATGCACCGTATGATCTTGCTATCACATGGTTTTTGATTATGTTTAGTGGTTAGCTTAAGGGCCTAAGTCATGTACATAGGTATGATTATTTTCAGCCAACAAATATTAATGCATATAGGCCAATTTAATACAATCATACATGCTAATGTGCATGATCTTCATGTTTTATATACATATCCTAATATAGACCTTCGTACAAGCCTAGACTATAATTTTCCAATAACATAACTTGGTTATTTTGATGAGAAATATACATTAAATAATGTACCAATCTCTCCAACAACTATTCTACACCCAACACATCCATAGCCATCTCTTTTGTGTGCATTCATGCATATTCTAACACTTTCCTATAAAACAATCATGAAACAGTAGTTCCACATAAACTAATAGGTTTTCTAACATTAGAATATGCATAATATGCATAATTAATTTCTAAAAAGATAACAATAAAAATAGAGATAAAAAGGTTATTGTTTAGTTTCATAACAAGAAAACAAGCTATAAGGCTCAAAATTGGCTGCAAATGATTATAAGTTTGAGACTGGTCTTTAGGCTAGGACTCAAATAAAGATGGTCTACTTCATTTTTCTCTTGGAGTCATTCCTAAACAATGTTCAAGATAGATTTGATTATTTCAAGAGTCTGTGAGAAATTCTCTCCATTTGTAATTTTGTTTTAGTTTTCAGGTATCTGTCAAGGTCAAATTTTGGACAAACCAAACACACAGACTATTAGAACATACACTAATTCTTTGTCTCATCACACTAAAGGAATTTTCAATTTCATAAGTCACTTAGTGAAAATTTTAAAAATGTGGCATAGATCTAGACTAAGTGACATCTATATGCTCTATATGCTCATGTATTAAATAAATGATATAATGTTCATAATATCTATATGCAATGAAAAAAATTTTAGTATTAAATATGTATGTGATTTGCCCATATATATATATATATATATATATGCAATTTAGAAGCATTAGAATACACAAAATACGTAAATATAAAAGAAAAATAAACCTCAAATTGAAGAAGATTTTCTTCAATGTGCACCCCCAAACTTAAATTGTGTCTTGTCCTCAAGAGCACATTACACTCTTGTCCTTAAGAGCTATGGCCAAAATAGATTGTTTTTGTTGTGGTTGAAACTGGCCTTTACCAAATTTCTCAGTCAATGCATTGATCTGGTGGGTCATAGAAGCTATTTGTGCTTTTAGAGCTATAAGCTCATTAACCTCATGTACTCCACCCTGTTTTATTGAGCTTCTCTCTGTGTCATAGCCATAAGTATTGGCTACCATATCTTCAATGAGGTGTGTGGGTTCTGTAGTGGACTTTTCCATCAAAGATCTTCCCGTTGCTGAATCTACCAAGGCTCTACTAGGTGGTGTCAAACCACTACAAAACATCAGAATCTATAGCCATGGAAGATAACCATATTGTGGGCATCTTCACAGTAAATCCTTAAATCTCTCCCACGCTTCATAAAGGGACTCGAATTCTAACTACTTGAATGAACTGATTTCACCTCTAAGTTGATGAACCTTGGCAGGAGTGAAATATTTTTGCATAAATTTCTGTTTCATCTCTTCCTAGGTGGTGATGCTACCTGGTAGGAGCGTCTGCAGCCATGTCTTAGCTTTGTCCCTCAAAGAGAAAGGGAAAACCCTCAATTTTAGCTGATCCTTAGTCACACCATTTATCTTTATAGTATTACAGATCTCCATGAACGAGGTCAGATGTGCCATAGGATCCTCAATAGCCAAACCCCCAAACTGCTATTGTTGTACCATAGTAATCAACGAGGGCTTTAACTCAAAATTTTTGGCGTTGATGGGTATTCAAGTGACTATCGAGTAATTATTATTAAGCACAAGATTGAAAAAGTCCCAGAGTGGTGCTTCACCATCAGTACGAACTGTAGAGCTACTACTCTCAGCCATATCAGATCTATGGCTTTGAACTTCCAACTGAAATTGCCAAATCATTTTCAACCAGTCTGAATCACTCAACTCTATTGAGTCTCTGTTCATTAAAAACCTTAAACACCACAAGAAAAGGAAATAAATCAAGTGTAGCGTGCCAACAGATTAAATAAGAAGTAGAATAAAATAATGAAATAAAATAGAAATACAAAAAAAAACTAAACTAAACTAAAATAAATAAATAAATAAAACTAAAATAAAATAATAATAATAATAATAAATAAACTAAACTTAAATAAAGTAAAATAAACAAAATAATTAAATAAACTAACAAAAAGAATAAACTAAATAAAATAAATAAATTGCCTTAATTAAAATTTAGCTAATTTCAATTGGTTTTAAGATTGTTAATGCTGTTCCTGGCAACAATGTCAAAACCTTGTTGGGATCACTGTAAGTATACAGGATTACAATAGTAATATATGATAAATACCCGATTATTATCCTATGAGAATGGTTTGTAGTTAATATCTCAAATTCCAATTTAATTTTAGTATCAACTTTATTAAGACATCAAATCAAATTAAACATTAAAAACTTAAATTAAATCAAAAGCAAATTGAAAGCAAGTAAATATTGATTCGAAAACTATATAAATTAAGATTCTAGGATAGTAAAATATCATGTATTCACCTTTAATATTTATTTCAAATAATTTAAATTATATTCTTGTAAGTTATAGCACTAATAATGAAAATCTTCTCTTGAGGCGCCTTGATTCTATTAGTTAAATTGTCTAATATCCCCTACCGAAGCGTACCATCAATAAACTAATGCATTAAATATATTAATCACGTGTAACATCTTACAGAATCAAAAGCCTCCCGGTCAATCGATTCAGATAGATTTATATTCTAATTTTTCAATTATTGAACCTCTCTCCCAAGTTAGTTCAACAATCTGATATCAGTTTATAGTGGCCAATCAATAAAAATATTACGCACATAGAATATAAAATAACATCTTAAAATAGATTAATTAAAATAAGAATCAAAGGTTCCTACAATCTAAATTACATACTAGAAATTAAAATATTTAGCCAAACATAGCTGAGAAATCATGAATCAAAGAATTGGAGAAAGAAAAAATCATACTAGAATTTTGTATCTTGTTCTTTAGCTCTTCTCCAATTTCTAGTCTCTTCTGTTCTCCTTTTTTTGCTTTCTAGCCATCACAATTGTGAAAACTCGAATAATGAAAGAAATCTTGAAATAATGAAAATTGAAAGTCTAATACTATCTATTTATAATGTTCTCACTCGTAAAAATCCTAATTGTAAACGAATACAAAACCACCCTTTAATCATGTTCGGTTCACAAAACCAAATCCGATTGGCATGGTTTGCTCTTGTCTTATTCTTATTACATTCTATCCATGCTTTTCGTTTTGTTTACATTGCTACCATCATGAATTAAGCACAATTTACACCCCTAATATTTGGACAATTGACCCATTGTTTTCTTTGTTAATTACGCGCTTTGCCATTTTGTTCATGCCAGTTGAGCCATATGTTTTCTTGCATAATTGCCAAACTTGCCATTCTCTCTTTTTCTTGAGCATTATATCACATAAAATCATTATCAAAATTAATAAATATGTTTTATTGTTCCTAAATGATCATGCAACTAAATATAACTAAATATATGTTATCTCCTATCTAAACCCATGCAATATATATATAATGTTTGTATGCAATGCAACTAACAGTTATACCTTATAGGCTATTTCCCTAAACAAGCAAATTCAATGAACAATCTAAAAGGATATTTGTCTGGTCTTAACAGATGATGTTTTTAGAGATTTATGGGCTATTTATGACTAAAATTTTATGATGATGAGGGAATTGCAAGAAAAAGAGTAAGAAGAAGAAGAATAAAAAGAGAAAGAACCAAAGTGAGACTTTTCTTGATGTGTATGTAGTATTATCCATTATAAGAAAACTTAAGATGAGAAGGGAAGTTGGAAAGTAGACTAGAGGATCTTGAAAAAGAAGAGAAATTGACTAGGGGAGATTCTAAGTCATGGATTTTTTGTAGATAAGGGTAATATTATTTTAGAAGATACAATCATGCTTTACTTCCTACTTTTAATTTCATTCAAACTCTCACTTCCCAAACCGTGCCTCACTTCTCTCCCCAAAGATGGTGTGTTCAAGAGATTAGGATAATTTTTTTGGTTATGTTAGATAAATATTGATGTTTTAGATTTGATAACATGATCAACTTAGATTATCTTCATCTTATTTTATCTTATCTTATTACTTAGATCTCCAATTTGAATTGGAAAACCTAATATCTCTCTCCCAGCCGTAGCCATTCATGAGAATGAATTTCACTTGCTAATTTTTTAGTATTTGTCGCAATATAATTACATGTCTAATAATTAGAATTGGATTGGTTAATAGTTAATAATATCTTAATCTTATATATTCTCATTTAACTAAATTATTTTAAAATGGCCTTATCCATAGTTTATACTCAATTTTATTAACGAAATTTTTACTTGTTTTATGTATCAATTTATTTAAATTTTATTAATTAATTTTCATAATTGTATACCTATACTTTATTTTATCCTATTTATGTATGTACTTTTTTTACATCTCATGTATATATTCATTAATTCATTACTTAGATTATCTTATCAAGTATATTATTGATTATTCCTAATTTTTTCGAGATATTACTCTACCCCCTTAATTCCAATTTCATAATCAAAATTTGAAATAAATTACATGTATAGTTCGTTATTCGAAGTAGTGTTGATTAGGTGCTCCTTGTGAAGAGATCTGAGTATTTAGTCTGTATTTCACTTTCCAACTTCTAGGTTGCCTCTTCCATGCCATGATGCCTCTAGAGGACTTTGACTAATGGGATATCCTTTGTCTTCAAGCTCTATACCTTATGATTAATATGCTGACAACAGACTCCTCATATGTGGCATCCTCTTGCACCTATATTTTCTCCAAGTTGATGATATGAGATTGGTCTGACATATACTTTTAGAACATTGATACGTACAATACATTGTGTATCAAGGACATTTAGTAAGGTAGATTTAATTCACATACACATTCTCTTATTTGTGCTATAATTCCAATAGGTTCTATGAAGTTTGGTGACAATTTCCCTCTGTGTCCAAATTTCTTAATTCCATTCTTAAGACTAACCTTCAGAAGCACTCTATCACCCTCCTACAACTCCAGGGGTCTCCTTCGTTTGTCAACGTAGCACTTTTATCTACTTTGAGTTGTCACTAATCTCTTCTTGATCAATCTAACTTAGTCATTCATTTCCTCTGTCAACTCTAGTCCTATAAGTACTCGCTCTTCAAAATCTGCCAAAAATGATGGTGATCTACAAGGTCTACCATAAAAAGCCTCATAAGACGCCATTTGGATACTTGTTGGTAGCTATTACTATGGACAAATTATACTAAATGCAAGTATTTGCTTTAATCATCCTTGAAATTAAGAACATAAGTTCTCAAGGTATTTTCTAATGCCTAATTACCCTCTTTGACTTCAAGCCAATTAGTGGATAAAATGTTGTACTCATGGTTAGTCTGGTGCACAACTATTTCTATAAACTCTACTAGAATGGGGATGTAAACCTCGTATGCTCATTTGATACAATGGTCTTTGGTACTCCATGTAATCTTATAATCTCCCTAACATTTAGTTCCTGAAGTTACTAACACAATATGTGGATCTAATCGATAGAACACAGGCTACCTTCATGAGACGATCAATTATAACCCATACGGTGTCCTCCCTTTTTTTATTCTTAGTTGACCCGCTAAAAAACTTCATTGTGATGTTGTTTCATTTCCACTTTGGTACTCAAAGACGTTGAATCAAACTTGTGGGTCTCCTATGTTCAACGTTCACTTGCTGATAAGTTAGGCACTTAGAGACGTATTTAGCTACATCTTTTTTTTATTCCTCTCCACTACTAGGTTTTACAAAAATTATGGTACATCTTGTCACCTCCAGGATGCATAATATATCTTGTCTCATGAGTCTCTTCTAATATCATTTGTATGTTTCGCTCACTGTCAAGTACATAGACTTTATTACCCGATCTCAAAATACCCTCAATATCAATCCTAAAATCTATATGTTTGCCCTCTTTGACACATTCAATCAGATCTGTAATCTACTTATCCTATTTCTATTCATCTCTAATTTGATGCAAAAGATTTGGCTGACATGTCATAGCATATAATCTTTAATAAGTTGATACATTTGTCCTTTTTCTTTATCCTTTCTAGTAAACAACATACTTAGAGCATTAAGTAACACATTAGCTTTTCTTAGATGGTAATGCAATTGAAATCAAAATGCTTGAAGAACTTCTAAGTGTAGATATACTTGAAACTCTTGTGATTTGAGAACATATCAAATTTATTGCTATAAAGATAGTGTCTCACATCTTTAGAGCAAACACAACTACTACAAGTATCAAGTCATGTGTTAGATAATTCTATTCATGAATCTACAATGGTCATGAGGTATATGCAGCAACCTTTATGATGCATCAATAGTGCTCCTAGTCCATTCTTTAATGCATCTGTGTAGAAGACATATCCTACACCATGGGTAGAAGTAACAAGTATAGGGGGTTGAAGGCAACATCTTCTTCAATTCTTTAAAAACAGCTTCACACTTATTATTCCAAATGAACTTGACCCATTTTCTAATTGGCTTAGTCATGGGTTCAACTAACTTCAAGAAGTCTTAGATGAGTCTACAGTATTATCCTACCAACCCCAAGAAACTTCTAATCTCTAAATAGTAATGGGTTGCTTTTAATTGGTAACTGCCTCAACCTTATCTAGATCCACTAAGATACCTTATACTAAAATAACATCGCCAAAGAATTCAACTGTCTTCGTTAAAAACTCGCATTTACTGAATTTGACATATAATTCATTTCTCCTGAGAGTCTATAATACAATCCTCAAATGTTTGGCTTCTAACGTGAAGTATATCCAATATATCATCAACAAATACCACTAAAAAATGATCCAAATATAGTTTGAAGACTCTATTCATTAGATCCATGAATGCAGTGCATTGGTTAACCAAATGACATCATTGTGAACTCGAAGTGACTGTATCTAGTCTTGAAAGTTGTCTTTAGGATGTTCACTCTTGAATATGCAAGTGGTTGATATCCTGACCTCAAATGCATGGCTCCCCGTAATTAATCAAAAAGGTCATGAATTCTAAGTGATGAGTGCCTATTCTTTATCATGACATTGTTCAACTTCCTATAGTTAACACATAGTCTCATAGATCTATTTTTCTTTTTCAAAATTAATATTGGAGCTCCCTAAGGCGATTCACTTGGTCAAATAACCCTCTCTCTTGGAGCTCATCTAACTATATCTTCAATTCCTTCAATTCAAATAGTGCCATCCTATAGGAAGGAATGACTACAGGATCAGTTGCTCGGTGAATCTCAATTTTGACCTCTACTTTTCTTTGCAATAGCAACCATATTAAGTCATCTAAAAAGACATCCATATAATCTCTTACTACCATAATATCTCATATCCCTGAATGAGCCTTGGATACATCCTCATTCATTAATTGTCAAAAATATTCCCCTTGACTCATAATGCATAAAATTGTTGCCATTGAGTTCTTAGCTGATCTCTAAATACCCCATTGATCTTTATCACTAGTTGGTAAAGTTAATATGACCCCCTGTGTCGGGTAGTTAATTTGAGCTTGATATTGTGTTAACTAGTCCATACCAAGTCTCTCATCATAACCATGAAAAGACAATACTCTATGATGTGATCCGCAATTATCAATTTATCCTCAAGTCTTAACTCACATTTGTAAATCTTATAAGAAGCTATTGTAGTCCCTATTAGAGTGGATGTGTACAATGATTTTTGTGGTGTAAAGGTTACTAATATAATCTTTTAACTAAATCTTCTTAAACAAAGGACTTGTTAGTGCCCAAGTGAAATAATATTTTCATAATGACATTGAATAATAAAAATATACCTTGATAGTTGGTGTTGAGTCCTTTTGTCCATCTGTTCATCTGTCCATTTGCAATGACATATGCTCAAACTTAGTTTTATCCCTTATTTTGATTATTTTTAACCTGCTAATATTGTTTTGGCTATGGTGGGCGTTGTTGTTGCTATTGTTAGAAACAATTGGCCTAATTTTTGCATTACCTATTATATTTTGAACCTAGTGTTTTTTTGAGGCACTCGAGCTTGGCAACCTCTAGCAATATGTCCTCTTTGGCCACAATAATAACATGTTCTTTGCCTCCCAACTGTATATCTACCCTAGCACGATTCAGCTATGCTCGAGGCCTCTAATACCTGTAAGGTTAATACCTAAATCCTTGTGTCATCTCTTGCACTCATTGTTGCTAATGTTGACCACCAATGCCTCTATTATGCCTTTTCTAATCCTATGAAAGTTTTTGTCGCTACTAGGCCTCTCGTTCCTATTTTTCAATCTCTATTCAAAATTGAGTTCTCTCTCTACTAGTAATGCTTTCTCCACAACTTTCTTGAATGTCTTGAGGCCTATGTATAGTATCTAATTCCTAATTTGTATTATCAATCCCTCAACAAATTGGTTGGTCTTCATTTGTTCGTATTTAACCAACTCAGGTGCAATCTTAGACAACTCCATAAACTTAGAAGGAGATATAGCTATAAGGTGGAAATTCATCACTATTGCAAAAGTCATATCACCACATGGTTTGGATTCTGTGAATTATTCGTAACCTACATGCCTGCATCTGAAAGAGAGTTAAAAAAAATTAGAGTTTGGACCGCTCACCAAAATAATAGATCTGTAAGGGAATATGAGTTTAAATTCATTCAATTGAAGGCATATGCCTCTAATCTAGTGGAAAATAAAAAAAAAGAAGAGACTAGTTTCTTATTTGGTGGATTGCACCTAGTTATACGTCAACTATTATTAACAATAAGCATTATGAGTTTCAAATTGGCAGAATAGAGAGATAGACCTACTATTCAAGCTACTTAACATAAGATTATCCCAACTAGCAAGTAACAACTAAACCAACCAGAACTGGTAGAGTAAGTAAGCTACAATAGGATTATTTGTAGTTGTGCCATTGGAAGGATTTGTTAAAGTACATATATCCCCTAATAACCAAAGTTAGAAGCCCATGCAATGCTAATTAACCAAGATTATGAGATTTTGGGTTCTCAAGTGACTATTATGGGCTGAGACAATCACTCATATGTTAAGGTTGTGGACAACTTAGACATAAAAATTCCATAGAGAGAAGCCAAGGATGTTGTCAAATCCGACCCAAAAGCCACTAGAACCTTGGTATAAGGTACACTTTATATTTGTGATTCACCTATCCACATGCATTGTTTGATGTTGGTTCTACTATTTTTTTTTTATCTCTAAACTTGGTGCCTAGGTATATACCGTAAGCCTTTCCTTGTTTGAACCTCGCCGTTAACTTTAAGGTTATGCCATTTTAAGATGCTACTAAATGGAAGGATAAGTTAGGCCTTAAAATTGTTAAGGCTAGTCTATGTATGATGTTAAGCACCACAACTAGGGAGAAAACATACTTAAACTTAGTTTGTGTATAGATAATAATAAAACTTGAGATTTGGAAACTATGATTAACTTTAGGGTCTTAAAATTTTTCAAAGTTTGATGCCATTATAGGAATGGACTGATTAGTTGCATACCATGCTTATGTAGACTATTATGCCAAGAAGATCACAATCCTAATACCCATGCACCCTACTTATGAATTATAAGGTAAAACATTTGAGGGACTTAACACTCAAGGTATGACAATAAGTCAAGTGGAGATGAGTAGCACCGATTGTAACCACTGATGACAAAGTCCCTAGACCCAAATTAGAAGACAGTGTAGAAGTTGAAGATTTTTCTAAGGTATTTCCCGAGGATCTACCAGGCTTACCCCCAAAATGGTAAATCGACTTTATCATTGAGTTACTACCTAGAACCCAGCCTATTTTCATTGCATCCTATCACATGGCACTCTAAGAAGCACAAGAATTGAAGGCATAACTCAAGGATTAGTTAAATAAACAGTTCAATGCCTCTAGTATGTCACTTTGTGGAGCTCCTGTGCTATTTTTCAAAAAGAAAAACATGAGTCTTTGCCTATTTATCAATTACTGACAATTAAACATGTGGCAATCAAGAACAATGACCCTCTTCCATGAATTAATGATTTGTTTGATCAGTTGAAGGAAGCCAAGGTGTTTACCAAGATTGATCTTCGATCTAGTTACCATCAACTGAGGGTTTGAAAAGATGTTCCAAAAATAGCCTTTTGAACCTACTATGGTTATTATGAATTATTAGTCATGCTATTTAGGTGATGAATGCTTTGGTGACGTTCATAAACTTTATTTAGAGAGTGTTCCGGTTGTACCTCAATCAATTCATCACAATATTCATTGATGATGTCTTGATATATTTGAGATTACTAGATGAACATGCCAAAAACATAAAGATAGCCTTGCAGATGTTGAAGGACCACAGGTGATACACCAAATTCAACGAATGTAATTCCTAGCTATCAGAAGTAGAGTTCTTAGGTTACATGGTTAAGATGTACGATATCTCAATTGATCCAGCTAAGGTTGAGGTAATCATTAATTGGCGAAGACCAACCACAATGATGAAGATCCATAGTTTTAATTCCTGGATTAGCAGGATATTGTCAAAGGTTCGTGCAAAAATTCTTCTACATTACTATATTACTAACTAAGGCAACATATAAAGATGTCCCATTTAAGTGCACTAATGATTGCTAACATGCTTTTGTGTCTCTTAATTAAGCAAAAGCTAACCACAACACCATTACTCATACTACTGGAATTAACCTATCCATTGGTGTTCATACCAGTGCATCTTGCATGGATCTAGGATGTGTAATACTTCATGAATAACTGGATATGGTCCTCAAAGAATAGTATGTGGTTAATAATCTCAATTCCCAATTTAATCTTTGTATCAATTTTATTAAGGCTAAAAACAGCGTTGAAGATTGAAAACTTAAATTAAAGCAAAAGTGGGTTGAAAGCAAATAGGTATTGGATTGAAAACTATTTCAATTAAGATTCTAGGATAGTAATTATCATGTATTCCCCCTTAATTCTTATTTCAATTAATCTAATCTTTATTTATGTAGGTTATGGCACTTATCATTAAAACTTTCTCTCGAGGCACCTTAATACCGATTAGATATGTTCCCTAATATCCCCTCTCGATGCGTATAGTTACCAAACTAATGCAATAAACACAAGTATCACATGCAACCTCCTGTAAAATCAACAAACTCTCGGTCAATTAATCTTTCTCGGTCTATACTTTGATTATCCAATTGTTAAATCTCTCTCTCGAATTTGTTCAACAACCTGAAATAAATTTATTTGTGGCCAATAAATAAAAGCATTAATCACACAAAATATAAAATAAAACCTTTGAATAGATTAATCAAAATAAAAAATCAAAGGTTCATACAATCAAAATTACTTCCTAGAAATATAAAATGCTTATTCAGACATAATATAAAGTTCACAGTAAAAAGAATTAAACAAATCAAAGATCACACTTAATGGTTTGATCTAATTCTTCATCTTCTCCTTTGTCTTTGCTCTCTTCTTTATGCTCTGGCCATCGATACAATAAAACTTGAATAATAAAGCCCTAATACTGTGTTCCTATTTATATAGGTTACTTAAAAACACTTAAAGCACGAATTATAAAACCCTAAAATTATAACTTAATCGCACTACCATAGTAATTAATCGTGGTAGTGTCAATAATTACAAATTCGTAACAATCACAAAAATTGACTCATCCCCGTGTTACCGCACTACTGTACCGCAATACATATTCGACAGTAATATTTTCCTCTCTGGTTATTGTGGTACATTACTGCGGTAATGCTCTTTTCCATTGCCCCATGTTTTGGATACCTCGGTACTAATCCATGGTGGTGATCTACCTGTCCATCCTACTATTCATACTCATATTACAGCCGTAATAGGTTACTTTACTGCAATAGTAAGTTCGAATACATCAATTTGAACATTTTTCATCTTCTTTCTTCAGTGTACTTGTTTCCATTCAACCTGAATTTGCATAAACCACTAAGATCCTTTCCCTGACATTAAATCACAGATAGAAATGCATAGAAACCATATTGAAATTCTCTAAACATGTAATTAACATGCAATGCCCCTATAAATGCTTATGTACCTAATTATAGGTAAATATACTCTATGTTCTATCTAAACCCATGCAAAACATATTTAAAATACATAACTTAGAGTTAGTTGTTGTGGTATTTGCCTTAGAAATCTAGAGATACTATCTATAACATGAAAAGTTTACCATCTATTTGGATCATAAGAGTCTCAAATACTTATTCTCTTAAAAGGATCTGAACATGAGACAAGCAACGTTTAGAAGTACTTAAAGATTATGACTTCACCATCAATTATCTTTGAAAAATCCAATATTGTAGCTAATGGCCTAAGTTGAAATAGAGTCAGAATAGTTTGTCTAGCTCGATAGATGTCTCGAAAGTGATGATTACTAGAGCATGCAACTATAGTAAGTAAATCTAGGATATATCTACTAATAACTTAATTTATGCAACAACTAAGATCCCAACTGACGGTGATACAAGAGAATGCGAAGGCACAATCTTTAGATGTCAACTATGATATGTATAAGGCTTGGGCTAAAGATTTTGAGGAAGACTTTGGCTACTAAACAAATTCTCTTTGAGGCAAAACACTTCGTAGAATTATACCAATCAAAATATATCATTCATCTAGGAGCCAATAAGATGTGCCATGATATTAAATGTATTTATTGGTGGCCAAGGATGAAAAAAGACACAACCTTATATGTTTAACATTGCGACATTTGTCAACAACAAAGCATCAAAGACCGACAAGGTTTATGCAACCACTCCTTATCTTCGATTAGAAGTGGGAACATATAGCAATGGACTTATATTATTAGACTACCCAGAACTCCATGACGACTTGATATGATTTCGATTATTGTAGATAGGTTGACCAAGTCTGCACATTTCCTATCGATATATATAACAAAAACATGACAGATTGACTAAGTCAATTATACATCTATGAAATAGTTAGACTACATGGAGTCCCCATGTTTATCATATTTGATCAAGATTTTTGATTTACCTCACAATTCTGGTAGAATCTGCAGAAGTAACTAAAGAAGAAGGTAAACCCCAACACAATGTTTCATCCCTAGTCAGATGAACAGTTGGAGAGATTGATTTAGATTCTTGAGGATATGTTCTAGGCATGTATTCTGAATTTTGGTGGAAACTAGGAAGTCCACATTCCTTTGTGTGAATTTGTCTATAACAATAGTTTCTAGTCCAATATTGATATAACCATTTGAGGCTTTATACGCATGACCCTGCAAATCTTTGGCATGCTGGAGTAAAGTAAGTGATAAAGTTATGCTAGGACTAGAGCTTATTCAAGAACAAACAAAGAAAATCACCAAGATTCATTAGTCACTAAATATTACACAAGATAGGCAAAAGAATTATGCCGAATAACCAAAGAAAAGACCTAGAGTTCGAGGTCGGTGACCAAGTCCTATTAAAGATCTCACCTTAGAAAGGGCATATTAGTCTCAATATTGAGATATTGGAAATGATAGGCCTCGTTGCCTATCAATTAGCATTAACACCTCAATTGGTTGATGTACATGATCTCTTCCATGTCTCACTACTAAGAAACACTATTCAGACCCTTCACGTGTATTGGACTAGAAAAAAAGTCAAAACAAAACCAAATAGTTCGATAGAGGAGACATCTATAGCTATTGTGGACCAAGATGGAAAACAATAGAATAATAAGGAGATTCCAATGATCAAATTCAAATGATAGATACATGGTAATGAACAGTATACTTGGGAACAAAAGGAATTTATGAAAAACCAAATTTCAAATCTTATGTAACCGTAAAGGATTTGAGGACAAAATCTTATTTATGATGTGGAAGCCGTAATGACCCTACTCTGATGTACTAGTATTTTGATCAAATAAATAAATATTTTTGAAGAAATATTTGATATATTTGATTTTTGGGAGAAAAATACGAACTTTTGAAAAAAATATTTGAGGAATTTGAAAAATAAGAAAATGAGAAATTATTGAAAAGTGATTGGTAGAAATAGAACAAAATGATGGTAGTGATGCATGACAAGTAGACACCTAAAAGTTTGACATATCATCATGATGTGTCATTTCCCGACTCAATGGAAACCATAAGGATGCTCCTTATAGTATGAGGTGTTAACACATAAAATACGATGTCTTGAATTGAAGTATGAGTTATCAAATGGAGCATGAGGTGTCAACCTAAAGCATGAGGTGCTGACACATGGAACACAAGGTGTCAGATTATAGTATGAGGTGCCAACATGTAAAGCATGAGGTGACAACTCACAAAATCTGTAACACCCCAACTCCCGATCTTTCTCACATACATCATAGGCGACGTGGTTGTCTCGTAGCTTGAGACATCATTTCTTCCGAGTGCAATCATTCCTGCTTTCTATCTGAGAACTGGGGATATTACTTTTTCTTTTCATCATTTATCACATCTGTTAGTTTCATCAGATCATATCCCAAGGTATAGAGTATAAATACAACAGAAACACAATAATCTCAGTATTTCAAAATAACTGAAAACATTGATTTATGATCAGAGTTACGAACAATTCTATGGGCTCCATAGCCATCTTTTGATAATACAAATATTATCGACATCTGACATGATCAAATATAGTGGGTCACAAGCCCTACAATACAGTTCATTTTCTACTATCCTCATACTGTGAGGCACACTGTTATTAATTTACATTGATCTGCTGGGACGATGTCTTCAATAGTTACCTGAGAAAAATGATTGGGTCAGCTCAAGAGCCCAGTGGATCATATACAGTACATCCATAGCGTTATTTAAACCAAACACTGAACATGCAAACACTTATCATCCATTAGGCGTTTCAGACATTTATTTATCAACAGTTGTTAATTAAACCGAAAGAGGTTAACCTCTATGTTCCAGATTTGGGGAGAGAGATCAATTCTGAAACTCAAACCCTTCTCTGGGATCATTTCTGAAACCCAGTTCATTCAGGTGTCAATCTTGACAACCAGTTCTAATTCTGCGTGGAACACACACGAAGGACATTCGTCCCCGTGCCAGTACATGGTTGAAATCTTTATTTAATCTTGTTTTTGTGAACAGAGCATAATAAAATAAATATTTCATTAATAATTAAACACTCCATCAGCATGACATCATAAATCAATATTTTCATAGGTAAAAATAATGACTGTCGATTTCTTATGTAGAAGATCATACAAGACGCAACTATAGAACATACTCTCTCGGTCATAAATAATATAAATTAAAAATAAAGGAAAATATTTCACAAATCATTTAGTCAATAACCTTGCATATTTCTAGGCATTCAAACAATGCAAACATCACATATTCAGCATTAAAATTCAAATAATACTAGAGAGTAGAGTAATCACTTCCACTCTAGTAGTATTTTTCTGAATCCTTACAATATTATCTCAACTTGTTTCGAGTCTTTGACCAACAGTCTTCAGGATCTACGTTTTGAAATTGTGATTTAATCGATGCCCATAAACAATACCATATGAACTGTACCGTATATATGAACAGTAAACTATGTATGCGTACTGAAATGAATAACGACATCTCCAATCTTAAATAGAGACTAGATCAGAGTGATTATACCTGCTTTGATCAGAAAAACCCTCCAATTACTTCAAAAGAGGTACCCAACAGTAAATCTTTACTACTGCTATGCAGAAACTGGGGTTTTCCCCATCCTACTACTATATTTGCTGTTTAAAACAGCTAATAAACAAGAGAAGAGAAGAGAGTAAGCAAAGAAATTCTTTCTTTCTTGCTGGAATGAATTTTCAGAATGAGGGGGGGGTTATATAGATTTTTCTGGCAGAAAAAGACGAAACCACACAGTTACAAATAGTTTGTTACTGTAGCTACAGTGTCTGTTACTGTAGCTATAGTAACCACCGAACCTTATTTTGTCTGTCGACAAAATAGTGACTGTATTTGTAAACAGTAACCGTATATTTGAACAGTACCCGTATATTTGAACAGTAGTTTTTTTAACTCAAATTTCGGGTATTACAACACTAAAATTTTAGGTATTACAACCTACCCTCCTTAAAATAAATTTCGTCATCGAAATTTGTACTTACCCACATCAATGTTGTTTGAAAAATAGTTGTAGGGTTAGTTCTAGAGTGAAGTTCAACTTCGAACTCTTCGTCTCTAGTTGGTGGTAGTACATAGTGTATTATCTTTACAAAATAAGAGTATGAACATGGCATCCTAGTGCCAACAGGAACAGTGCCGCCGACAAAACAGTAGTACCAACAGTAACGCTGACAATTATGCCGATAAAACAATGCCTTTGTCTGTAACGCCGACAATTACGCCGATAAAATAGTGTCTTTGTCAGTAACACTTAATAATTATGCTGATAAAATAATGTCTTTGACCGTGACACTGAAAATTATGCCGTTAAAACAGTTTCTTTGTCTGTAACGCCGACAATTATGCCGATAAAATAGTGTTTTTGTCAGTAACACTTAATAATTATGCTGATAAAACAATGTCTTTGACCGTGACGCTGACAATTATGTCATTAAAATAGTGTCTTTGTCTATAACGTCGACAATTATGTCGATAAAATAGTGCCTTTGTCAGTAATACTTAATAATTATGCCGTTATAATAGTATCGTCCCTTCTCCTTTAAATTTCTGGCTATTCGCACCTTTCACCATTTTGGGTTATTCATTTCTCTTGCTCTGCGAAAATGTTCTTCTTCCTTTTTATCACAGTTATGGTTTCCTTGCCATCTGAGTCTGGTGATTCCTCCACTCCTCCGGTACATTCTACTACCATGTTGGTGTTGAAACCGCGAAGGTTCAAAACGTTGGCTCGTAAGTTTATTCGTCCACCACCGGTGAAACTCAACTCAGATTCTTCAAATGATGAGCTTCCACTTGCGAATGCCCCAGCACGGATGTCTCAATCTGAATCACCTCCTAAGGGTAAGGATCCTTTATTCACTCGATCTACTCGTTCTGATTCAGTCTCTGTTTCTCTAGCAGAATCGAAGGTTCCAGTCTCTGACCCGATGTGCTCAGAAACTCCTCCTCCTCCTTCAAGCTCAAAAAAACTTAGAGAAATTTCTAAGATATATGAGATTCAAGAAACTGTTGAGTCTTCTCAAGTAAACCCTTCTCCAATCCAATCTACAATGACTACATCTCAAGCTAGTAGCTCTAGTGATCAAGAGGTCATTAGAGGGTGCAGTAGAAAGAAACTAAGAAGGTTTATTGGTGTAAGAATTCAATCTTCGGGAAGATACACTGCAGAAATTAATTTAACTAAAGGAAGACGCTGACTTGAAACTTTTGATACTGACATTGAAACTGTTCTTGCTTATGACAAAGCTATTATCTCCATGAAAGGTTTTAGGCTAGAACCAATTTCGTCTATTGTCCAAGCTCTACTTTTTTCTTTCTTTCTTTACTTCCTAGCAATGATGGCAGCAACAACACTTCAAATACTACTATTACTAATGTTAGTAGTACTAGTACTTTGTCGTCACCCATTCCATCTATTTTTGATACGTGTGGTAATATTTCAACAAATGGGTCTCCTGCCGTTGTCAGCAAAAACATCAATAACTCCTTTTGCTCCAATGTTTCAAGATCTGAGCACTTGGAGAGGATGATTCCTGAGACTTGCTTAAGGCCATCTTCCAACTCAGACTAAAAATCAATTAATTTTGATCCTTCTACTACCACTATGCCTGGTCACTCTGACGATGTTCTTGTATCTGATCTTAATGTTTCAAATAATACTGAATCAAATTTGATGTCAAATAATGCAAGGTTTTCATCCAGGTATATGCAAGAGTTGGATCATGGAATGTCATGGGCCAATGGGCAATCATTGTCACCATCATCTTTATTATCATCATGCAATGTTAATATTATTGATGAAACAGTTACTGATCTCAGCATTGGTCCTCATATGCTAGAAAGTGGATGTATGGGAGATCTCTTTCCGGTGAGTCAAGATCTTGATCTTGGAGACTATATGTCTCAGTAGCAGCAACTCTCTTTATTGTATCAACTTTGGTCCTATCTCAGTTTTGTTATTTTTTTCCGTACTTTGATCTCTATGTAATCTTCCTAAAAAAAACCAAATCGAGAGGTTGAATGTTTTTTTTCTAGTATTATTATTATTATTTTTATTATTGCTTTTGTTGCTATAAATGGTATCATAGCAAATAAACTACAATAATCTAAATCATACAATTTTACCAAGATCTTGGGCAGAGCAATCTGAGGCACATGATCATCAACGTTGGGTTGATGGAATTGTTCAACTTCGTACCTTTTTGGAATAGTAAATAAAGCAAATTACCCAAGATTTCCAGATTAGTCCAACTTCGTCTTTTTTCTCTGGTATGAACCGTTATCTCAGAGAGGTAGTATTTATGTGGGTTGAAAATAATAAAATGATTTCATTATCTAAAATGAAGAATATTTTTTTCCAAAGGACCAGTTCAACTGGTAAATAACGCAATACATCTTTGTGAGTCTTCGCTAGTCATAAGGTGATCATCAAGGTAACCGTCTATAATTTTTTTTTTCTCGAAAGTGTTGAATTACTTGGGTTTAAAGTTTGAACTCCTTCAAGACATAAAAATGTTTTTTCAAACTTGAGAAAATGACTGTCCTTTCTTTAGTCAATTGTCGTGTCTGTTTTATTAGGTTTTCGTTCCTTCCGTGCTAATGTGATGCTACATTTACGTTTCTAAGTTCTCGATTTATTTTGTGGCCTATCAGTTTATGCTTCTAAGTTCTGTTTTGAGGATTTTCAAAATCCTCTAATGTCGTTAGGTACAAGATTTGGTTTCAAAACAAATAAGCAATAAAGCATGCATATCACACAATCATACAATCAAACTAGTACAACAAGGTTCCAAGCTTCCACCTAAGCTTTCAGGTTCAAGTGTCCCATACCACTCTACCCTTTCCACTTAGGTTTTCACCTAGAACAAAGCTACACCCAAACAATTTTGCAAGTGTCTCGATGTCCAAAGCTTCCCAAGCTCTACTACACTTGACTGTCCCATACCAGCCAAGCATAGGAAAACAAGTTCGTCCAAAGCCACCGATCACTCACCATACATTGTATGTCATTCTCCAAGTCCAGGATTCCTCTATATCCCTAAATCCTATACGTCCCATACCACATAGAAACTAATGATACAGGATCCTCCCGATCTCGTGTCCTGACCAAACAAATGTTTCGTTTTCACACATTATCAGTCTCTGCCTTATGCCTTAAATGCTTTTATTTATGATCCACTGTGCCACCCTTAGCAACACCCAAGTTTCTACCTAAGGTCTCTTTCCTAGACCTGGGTTCTTAAATCCTGGTCAGCATATCATTTGGACCTTAGTGAATTCTTAGCCCTTAATTACCACTTCTTGGTTTTATATAGAAAATAAGTGTCCTTCAACTTCAACTACTCGTATAAGTTAGTAGGACAACCTCTAGATCTAACGGCGAGACCGAAGTCTACTTAGCAACTGTGTTTTCTAGAACGGGATAACCCATCTCTCTTTTAATGTTTAGTTTTACTCAGGACAAGGCTTACCCACTATCAGCTCAACTCGTAATCTTGGTATCTAAACAAAATAATTGAAAACATATATCTCTTTTTGAAAATTAATTTTTTTCAAAATTGTTTCAGTTTCCAAAATAGAAGGTAGGGCTTCTAAATTAACTAAATAAATAATCTTACTTGACTAGTCAATTCCTTCTAATTCTTGCCCAAGGCATCTAAAGCCTAGGCTCTGATACCACCTTTGTAACACCCCAACTCTCGATCTTTCTCACGTACGTCATAAGTGACGTGGTTGTCTCGTAGCTTGAGATGTCATTTCTTTTGAGTGCAGTCATTCCTGCTTTCTATCTGAGAACTGGGGATATTATTTTTTTTTCATCATTTATCACATCTGTTAGTTTCATCAGATCATATCCCAAGGTATAGAGTATAAATACAACAGAAACACAATAATCTCAGTATTTCAAAATAACTGAAAACATTGATTTATAATCAAAGTTACGAAAAATTCTATGGGCTCCATAGCCATCTTTTGATAATACAAATACTATCGACATCTGACATGATCAAATATAGTGGGTCACAAGCCCTACAATACAGTTCATTTCTACTATCCTCATACTGTGAGGCGCACTGTTATTAATTTACATTGATCTGCTGGAGCGATGTCTTCAATAGTTACCTGAGAAAAATGATTGGATGAGCTCAAGTGTCCAGTGGATCATACACAGTACATTCATAGCGCTATTTAAACCAAACACTGAACATGCAAACACTTATCATTCATTAGGCGTTTCAAACATTTATTTATCAACAGTTGTCAATTAGACCGAAAGAGGTTAACCTCTATGTTCTTGATCTGGGAAGAGAGATCAAGTTTGAAACTCAAACCCTTCTCTGGGATCATTTCTGAAACCCAGTTCATTCAGGTGTCAATCCTGACAACCAGTTCTAATTCTGCATGGAACACACACGAAGGACATTCGTCCCCGCGCCGGTATGTGGTTGAAATCTTTATTTAATCTTATTTTTGTGAACAAAGCATAATAAAATAAATATTTCATTAATAATTAAACATTCCATCAGCACGACGTCATAAATCAATATTTTTATAGGTGAAAACAATGACTGTCGATTTCTGATGTAGAAGATCGTATAAGACGCAACTACAGAGCATACTCTCTCGATCATAAATAATATAAATTAAAAATAAAGGAAAATATTTCACAAATCATTTAGTCAATAACCTTGCATATTTCTAGGCATTCAAACAATGCAAACATCACATATTCAGCATTAGAATTCAAATAATACTAGAGAGTAGAGTAATCACTTCCACCTCAGTAGTATTTTTCTGAATCCTTGCAGTATTATCTCAACTTGTTTCGAGTCTTTGACCAACAGTCTTCAGGATCTACATTTCAAAAATGTGATTTAATCGATGTCCATGAACAGTACCATATGAACTGTACCGTATATATGAACAGTGCTAAATAGTAACAGTGAACAGTACCATATATATGAACAGTAAACTACGTATGCGTACTGAAATGAACAACGACATCCCCAATCTTAAATAGAGACTAGAGCAAAGTGATTATACTTGCTTTGATCAGAAAAACCCTCCAATTGATTCAAAAGAGGTACCCAACAGTAGATCTTTACTACTGCTATGCAGAAACTGGGGTTTTTCCCATCCTACTAATATATTTGCTGTCTAAAACAGCTGAAGAACAAGAGAAGAGAAGAGAGTAAGTAAAAAAATTCTTTCTTTCTTGTTGGAATGAATTTTCAGAATGAGGAAGGGGGGGTTGATATAGATTTTTCTGGCAGAAAAAGACGAAACCGCACAGTTACAAATAGTTTGTTACTGTAGCTACAGTTGTTACTATAGCTACAGTGCCTGTTACTGTAGCTACAGTAACCATTGAACCTTATTTTGTCTACCAAAAAAATAGTGATCGTATTTGTGAACAGTAACTGTATATTTGAACAGTACCGTATATTTGAACAATAATTTTTTTTAAACTCAGATTTCGGGTATTACAACACTAAAGTTTTAGGTATTACAATATCAGAAGTTGACACATGTGCATACGGTGGAAACTCATAGTACTAGGAGTCAACATGCGTGGATGAGGTGGTATGCAAAAGGATGAGGTGTCGTAAAATTTTCATGCAAACATTCCAATATAAACGTGACTCATCGTTCTTAGTTCATATATTCTCTTGATCAAGCTTTTTAGAGTTTGTGGGAAGAAATTAAGATAATAGATT
>JAJIYU010002583.1:0-29629 GCA_030144865.1 Tinospora cordifolia
GTTCCATAAAATAAAAATTGTGTCTGTCATGCTATTTAATGACTGTTTTCACCGTTGCTTGCTTCTCTTCTTCTTCGCCCGTGGCTTTCACTTTTCTATTCTGCGTGCGTTAGGGTTTTAGGCGTAGCGGCGGCGACGAAAGATCAATAACCATGGCGTCTGCGCCGGTGGAATCGGTGCAATGCTTCGGCAGGAAAAAGACCGCCGTGGCGGTGACGCACTGCAAGCGAGGCCGAGGTCTGATCAAGATTAATGGCTGTCCAATTGAGCTAGTCCAGCCGGAGATTCTTCGATTCAAGGCATTCGAGCCGATCCTTCTTCTCGGCCGGCAACGATTTGCCGGTGTTGACATGAGAATCAGAGTGCGAGGCGGAGGTCATACTTCGCAGATCTACGCGATCCGGCAGAGCATCGCCAAGGCCTTGGTCGCTTATTACCAGAAGTACGTCGACGAGCAGTCCAAGAAGGAGATCAAGGATATTTTGGTGCGCTATGATCGAACGCTTCTTGTCGCGGATCCGAGACGATGCGAGCCGAAGAAGTTTGGTGGACGTGGTGCGCGTGCTAGGTTTCAGAAATCGTACCGTTGAGAGGTTTGTGTGTGTTGTGTGCTTTTTTTTTTAATCTTGTTGCGTTGGAATGAGATTTTTTGGGTTTTGTGTTGGGATCGCTCAGAGTTTGAGTTATGGTTGTTTCTACGGAAGGATTTTTTTTATTTGATGGGGTTGATTTATGATTAAGTTTCTGATGTAGTTGAAATTTTCTATGCTTTTTATGATTGTTAATTCGAAAAACATTTTAAATCTCTAAAAAAATCAAATCTATTTCGTCTTAATGTTTCAATGATCTTTAAAGCGCTTATAGTATATTTGGCAAACAGTAGTAAAGAACGGAATGCCAATTCATAGTATCTTCTTGATGTGAAAATTGTAGAATTGACTTATTACATCAAGGACCCTAGGCATTGCTTTGTGGAAAACTAGACATCTAGTCCATATTCCTTTCTGTTGTTAACTTGGGGATGTTCTGAGCATGTTTAATGGTTATTTTATCTCTAAGTGCTGTTTTCTGATGCATGCTTTTAAGTGATCTAACCCTTTTAGCCCGGTCATATTAATTTAGATATCAATGATTAAATAATTTTGGAGAAGTATTGTTCTTACTGCCCAAAAAAGTGCAACTGTAATTACAACTGCCTTTCTGGTTCAAACATAGTTAGATCTCAAGAAAAGACAGTTTCACAACAACATAGGGTTTGTACAAATGTGTTGCGTTTGAGACGGCTTGTTTGGAACAATTGTGAAAAACACAACCCTCTTATTGGATATGGTGGCCGGTGGATTACATTAGGAATTAGAGACTGTTTGCAGTTTTTCCCTACGGCAAATCAAGCTGACGTAAAATGTCAAAATTTATTGTAGGTCATATTTGGGTTCTACACGTTTGGGTCTGATGTATAAAACATATTGCATTTTATGCATGGTGATTGAAAAACCTAAGTTATAGTGTTCTTTAATTTTTCAATACTAATGACATTAAATCTAGTGTAAGTAACCATAAGGTTTTAGAGAGGCTTTAGAATGCGGTGGACTAACATAAAATAAATTAAATATAATTTAAGTGGATTAAAAACTATATAAGTGATGCTAATGATTGAAACTAAGAGATACCAAAGAGTGAAGTTTTTAGTTACTTGGGATCTATTATTTATTAAAAAGACAAAATACGTGAGGATGTGAATCTTGGAGTTAAAAGCAGAATAGGTTTAATGGTGAAGTATGTTTGGTGATTTATAGGAACATTGAAGTTGAAAAGAAAATTTGTATGGCTGCCATTAGGAAAGGTATGCTTGGTTGTATAATATGTTGGAAAATGAAGAAACAACAATGTTAATGAAAAAACATTTAGAAATGACATGTACAAAGATGATTAAGAAAGATATAACTTGTAGTAGGGGTGTTCATCAATTTGTCTAACTCAATTAACCTTGTAGAATCAAACCTTTTCGAGTTTGGCTTTAGTTGACTTTGTATATCTAATTGTATATCAAAAATTGAATAGGTCTGACTAACTCAACCTACTTTATCCTAACTAACCCGAAGTTAGTGAGTTGGTTTTGGTTGGGTTGAATTTTTTCAATCTGACTTAGTGGAGTTGGGTTGGTATTTTGTGTTAACCAAATCTAACTCAATTGATGAACATCCCTAACTACTTTTATTTTAGATTCCTATTGGCCCTAGACAAACTAAAACAGAGGAAGTAGATTTATAATTTCATATATTTGAATAGGATCATTCATGGATTCTCTAGATTAGTTTTTAACCAAATGCAAAACCAATTCAATTAAGGTTGAGAATAACCTTTAATCCTAATTCAACTGGGTTGGTTTTGGTGAGGTTGGTCTGGTTAGTTAGCTTATGTATTTATAATTAAATTGTGTAATCTTTTTCTGTAAATGCTAAATAACATCTTATAAAGTCGTTTCTTACTCAAATGTCAGTATTATGATGGTTAGTAAAATAACATTTTTCTTTTTAAATTGCTTGTACAATGAGATTTTGAGTAATTTAATCGTAGTGCCCATAAGAAAAATATAAGTAGAGTAATAACTGTTAATTTACTTTTTTGTTTGAGTTAATTATCAAATCTTGACTTAACCAACCTTATGTTTAGGATAAACACCTTTATGTTGAATATGTACTTGTGAAAAATCTTGTTAGCAGATTGTGGAGCTTTGAGTCATGAGTTTATGTAGCTTGAGAGCAACGCTAATTGTGTATAAACATTATCTCCTTTTTATGGTTCTTGTTTCTTTATGTTTAGTGTAAATCTCTATTTCATTGGTTGGTGGGAGGCATGAATAGTTTAAGATATGGTCTAGTTTGTGCAGGGTGCAGGAGATGCAACCTTTTAAATTGAGTGGGCATTTGAAGATGGGGTTTGGTTTTTATGCATTGAAGAGAAAAGATCATTAATGTAAGGGTCTATTTGGTGTGCAAGATAGGATAGGAGTTATTTGTATAGAATTAGATATGATTTGACAGGATAATTTTTTTTTTTTTTTTTTTTTAAAGGAAACCAGCCATGGTTGGTGGTTTTACAATGTTTATTGGTGTATATATATAGATATATATATATATATATATATATATATATATATATAAGAAGAAGAAGAAGAAAGAAAGAAAGTATGAAGAAGGAAGAACAAAGCACCAATAAAAGAGAGGAGCATTTAGTAACTTAAACCATATGTTTTGATGGGGTTTCTGTTAACGTAGGATAAATGCATGGGCTGATCTTAGCTTTTGTTCCATTCTTTTGAATCCCAAACATGGGATTAGGAGTAAAAAAATTATCCTAACCCATTCTAACCAATGCACCAAGCAACCTCTAAAGTTATTGTCTTTTTTCGAATGCCGTGAAGTAACCTTGCCAATTATGTTATAGCATTGAATGTTGGGTAGTTTTGTAGCCATCTAGTTCACGTGATTAAGGAAAGACAATATATTCTTTTTGTTTTTTTTTTTCCACTGCATAGAAATCAAGAGCATGTGGCTTTTATATAGTGATTTGGGAGATCACTGTAATATCTTTACAATATTGATATTCTAGCAAGTCACATTTCATCCAACACTAAATGCTCTAACGTGATATGACAAGTGGCTTTCGATGATTGGAGAAATTCAATATCGTCAAGGTATCAATCTTCCTTATTACTGCGTAAAATTCAAGCTCAAAAACCAAACCCTTGGGATTTAATCATTTGAAATGGTGGGAAGGGGTCAATCTACCCTTTTATTTAGTTTTCGGCTCACTGTTAGACTGAAAACAGAGATCTGCCCTCATTAGGCGATTTAAAAAAATTTTTAAACAAAAAAATGATAGTGTGGCGAAAAGTATTACTGGGATTAAGGGAAATATGGCTGCACGACGAGAACCTCAAGAAAGATCTATGATAGTTGTTTATAGTTAGATATCTATATTACCAATAATAAGAATATTTGAAGGGCCTCTATCGTGGCCACTTTTTTACTTTCTTTCCAAAGTGTCAAACTTTTGGCTATATTGTGTATTGTTTTAAAAAAACATTTAAAAAAAGGGAGAGAGAGAGAGAGAGAGAGATTAAACAATTCAGGGCCTCGTATTGGTCGAGATTGTTCTTATGGCTTTTAAATCATAGAAAGTGATTTGTATTGGAGTGCTTTCAAAAAATCATTCGTACCTTGTTTGTTGAATTGGTTAAAAAAGAAAAAGGTTTATTTTATAACTTACAACAGTAGTTTGTTGTGGTTTTAAAATATGCTGTTATTGTGAATTGACAAAGTTACCCTTATACATAAATAATAAAATGGTCTTTTAAGGGTTAATTTGATGAGGGTACCTATGGTCACAATATTTTAAAATGGAGAAGCTGATAGCAATAGCTTGTCGGAATTTCAAAACCTTTGATTTTGAGCAGTTAACTATTTTGTCAATGTGTATTGTGGATCATGTTTCAAAATTTGTTGAGAAGGAGGGAAGTGCTACCAAGCATGACTAATAACTAAGATTGGGATAGTATTTGGTTGAAAAATTGAGAAAAAGTCCTAAAAAATAACATTTTTATTTTTTTCTTGGCTACTTTCTTAGTTTCTTTCTAAGAAAGAAGCTACTTCATGATTTTGTTCAATATAACTCGTCTCCCCTTTTCCTTTTTGCAAATACAAAATATTGAATTTGATTTTGATACTACAATTACTTGGTTGTTATGTTTGTCGTAACTCTGACTAAATCAACTGTAACCTTCTTCTTGTTGGAATAAGAACCTCTTCTCTAAACTTTATTGCTTTTTACTAAACTTGATTGATTACATATTGAACCTATGTGGTCTATTTATAAACTTAGTTAGATACTTCTCTTAAACTCTGTAGACTTCTAAACTATCTGGTAATCTCAATTAGAGATTAACTCAGATTACCTAATTTGTCTTTATCCAAGATATAATTGGATCTTATCCAAAATCAGAATCTAATTGGACCTTATCTGAAATCATCAGATTGACTCAATCAGATATTCTAGAATCAGATAATCTAGATTACAATATAATTCTAGTACCACTAGAATTTTATCATCTCCCCATAAGCTAGATTATCTGAATTATATGAAATTTCCCCCATAATTCAGATTTTGCACACTCCCAATGCAGACTTCAACTTCAAAAATGTCTCGATCTTCAGAGGCTTAGTGAACAAATTTGCAACTTGATCTTGTAGACTAATTCAATTTCTTTCTGTTGAACCTGATCACGGAGGAAGTGATACCGCATATCAATGTGTTTACTTCGGCTACGAGTCACTGGATTCTTTGCCAAATTAATGGCTGACACATTATCAACATAAACTGGTGTAGGGCCATCAATAAACACATGAATCTGGTGTATAAGATTCCTTAACTAAATAGCCTGACAAGCCCTCGAAGCAGCAGCAACATATTCAGCTTCACATGCAGACAATGCGACAATAGACTGCTTCTTAGAAGACCACGAGAATGCAGTAGAACCATAATAAAATGCATAGCCAGATGTACTCTTGCGATCATCATGATCACCGCCCCAGTCATTGTCAGAATATCCAAAAAGAGTAGAATCAACGGTGTTAGAGTAGAACAAACCATGATCAAATGTACCCTTAATATAACGGAGGATACATTTAGCTGCAACAAGATGAGATTGATTGGGCGATTCCATGAATCGACTAATCAATCCAACTCCATATAAGATATTTGGCCGTGTGCAAGTCAAGTAACGCAAACTCTCAACAATTTGTTTGAAATATGTTGGATCAATTGGAGCGATATTATATTTCTTTGATAACCTAGTACCAACTTCAACAGTAGTGGAAGAAGGATTGCAATCAGACATATTAAACTTCTTCAGAATGTCCAGGGCATATCGATGCTGACTGATGAAAATGCCATCATTACGTTGGTCAACCTCAATGCCAATAAAGTATGACATGAGACCAATATCAGTCATCTCAAATTCTTCCATCATGGCCTTTTTGAATTCTCGAATGACTGTGACATCATTGCCTGTAAAAATCAAATCATCAACATATAGGCAAACAATAAGCATGGTACCAGTAGATGCATCAATCTTCACATATAAGGCATGTTCAGAACCACACTTTTGGAGACCAAAAACATAAAAGAACTGATCAATTCTTTTGTTCCATGCCCGAGGAGCTTGCTTTAAGCCATAGAGAGCTCTTCAACTTGTAGACTTTATCTTCAAGACCATGTTTCACATATCCTGGTGGCTGTTTCACATAAACTTCTTTATCTAAATAACCATTCAGGAAGGCTGACTTCACATCCATCTGATGAATCTTCCAATGCTTCTGAGCAGTTATAGCAATCAATAAGCTCACAGTCTCAATACGAGCAACAAGGGCAAATACCTCTTGATAATCAAAGCTAGGCTTCTGTTCATAGCTTTTTGCGACAAGTCGTGCTTTATAACGATCAATGTCACCATTTGGCTTCCGTTTGGTCTTAAAGACCCATTTAACATCAATAGCTTTATGACCTTGGGGAATGGTAACCAACTCCCAAGTGTCATTCTTCTCAATAGACTGAATTTCTGAGTTCATGGCAGCAACCCAATTTTCTTCTTTCATAGCTTCAGTAACAGTTATTGGATCAGAATCAACAAACATGGCATAATGAACCAAGCTCCCATCATCATTAATAACATTATCAGAATAAACTTCAAAGTCTTGCAATCTGGCAGGTGGCTGGATAGCATGCTGAGGTCTGCTACGAGAAGTAACTCCATTATTATTAGTGCTCAAAGGAACACTAGTAGAGGTAGAGGCTTCATCATCAAAAGAGATAGGCTGAGGGGGTTTAACAGCATGGTGTATATCATCCCAACGCCAAGAATCCTGCTCATCAAATAGAACATCTCTACTCACTCAGACTGCATTAGTGGTAGGATTATAGAGCTTGTAGCCACAGAACTTGCCATTCTTGTACCTAATGAAGATAGTCTTCATGCCTTTGTCATCTAACTTTCTTCTATTCTGATCAGGAACATGCACATAGGCAATAGATCCAAAAACTCGTAGGTGGGCAACATTCGGTTTATAACCGCTCCAAGCTTCTTCAAGAGTGATGTGAGAAAGGGCTTTTGTGGGGGATCTGTTAAGTAGATAAACAGAACATTCAACAGCTTCAGCCCAAAAGGTGTGTGGAATACCTTTAGCTTTTAACATACTGCGGGTCATATCCATGATCGTCCAGTTCTTTCGCTCAGCAACGCCATTGTGTTGTGGTGTATAAGGAGTTGTGATCTCATGCTTTATCCCATGAGTTGTGCAATAATCATTAAAGGCTGTAGAAGTGTACTCACCATCACCATCAGTGTGTAAGACCTTAATATGACGACCACTCTGCTTTTTAACAAAAGATTTAAATTTCTGAAAGCAAGCAAAAGTGTCAGACTTATAAGCCAATAAGTAGATCCAAATTTTTCTACTGTAGTCATCAATAAAAGTGAGGAAATATCTGTTTCCTCTATTACTGGTAGTCTGCATGGGACCGCACACATCAGAATGAATCACATCCAGAAGGTTATTAGCATGCCAAGAAGAGGAGCTAGCAAATGGTTGGTGATGCTGCTTGCCAAGAATACAGCCTTCACAGAATTGTTCTGGATGATTGACAATTGGTAACCCTTTAACCAGTTTCTTCTGGGCCAGAAGCTTCAAACTACTAAAGTTTAAGTGTCCATATCTCAAATGCCATAACCATGACTCATCAGTAATAATAGTTTGAAAGCATGGGTAAGTATCATTCTGAATCTCTATTTTAAATAAGCGATTCTTCAAGAGAGATTTAAGAATGACAGTACCTTTGCTGTTGAACATGGTTAAGTAATTATCCTTCATCTGCACATAATAACCTTTCTTAAGCAGTTGCCCAATGCTGAGTAGATTGCTCTTCATATTTGGAACATAGAATACATCGGAGATGTATTGATGATCACCATTCTTCAGCTTGATTAAGATGTGACCTTTTCCCATAACATGAATCTTGCTATCATCAGCAAACTTGACCTCTGTGTGGATTGATTCATCTAAATCAACAAATACATCACGTGTGCCACACATGTGATTAGTGCACTCAGTATCAAGATGCCAAAGATTTTTGGTGATGTCACTATCGTGAGCTGATGCTGTCATCAACAGGGTTTGAGTAGCAGTAGCATCTTGTGTCTGAATGAATGAGGCTTTCTCACTTGAATTTGTTAGTCGGCGATGCCAACAATCAGCTGCATAGTGCCCAAATTTTCTACAAGTATAATATTGAATTTTAGATTTATCATTACCTCGACTACGACCACCACCAGTGCCATGACCGCTATTGGAATGCTCGCGACCGTGGTTTTGGTGATGTTGTTGCCCTCTGCCACGTCCTTGACCATGACCTCTGTGTTTTAATTGCCCATTACGTTGAGAATTGTTGGACCTGGAATTCCCTAAGTGTTTATCTGTATGAGAAGAAGCTTCAGTCTTCAAGGCTTTTTCTGTGGGCTTTTCTATACTATTTTCTTTCATCCGCTGCTCATGAATCTGTAAGGAACCAGTCAACTCATCAACTGTTAGTATAGATAGATCTTTAGATTCTTCAATAGCAACGACGATATGCTCGAACTTCATAGTAAGGGAACGAAGTATCTTTTCAACTACTGTCACTTTTTCGACCCTTTCATCATAACTCTTCATCTGATTAACCAAGACCTGTACTCGGTTAATATAAGTTTCAATAGACTTTGCATCTTCCATCTGAAGAAGTTCGAACTAACGTCTCAGACTCTGAAGACGTACTTTTCTGGCTTTGTCTGCACCTTTGTAGGACTTCTCCAAGGTATCCCACGCTTATTTTGCTGTAGCAGCTCTCTGTACCTTTTCAAAGGCAACATCATCGAGGGTTTGAAGGATAAAATATAGTGCCTTTTTATCCTTTTTCCTATTTTCACGTACCGTATCACGCTGATTAGCTGGGACGTTCTCACCTGGATCAACAAACCCATTTTCTACAATATCCAATAACTCCTGATATTCAAAAAGAGTCTTCATCTGCTTGTTCCATCGATCGTACTTTTTACTATCAAAAGTAGGAAGCGATGGTTGATGGAAAGAATTATTCAAGGCCATAATATTTTTTTTTACTGCAGCACCCCCTTTTTTTAAATAATAATCACTCTTTTTTTTTAATGCAGCCCCCCCTTTTTTGAAATAATAATCACTCTTTTTTGTAAAAAAAATGCTGCAATTTTTTTTTAAAATTCCCCTGTTTTTTTGGGCTCACTTACCTCTTTTTTTTTCTCTCGGTCGTCTTCTTCCCTCGACTCTCTTCTTCTCTTTCTGTTTCCTTTGCGTTTCGGTCGAGCAGTAGCAACGCAGTTCTCCTTTTTTTTTCTTCTTTTTTTCGGCCTGTCTTCTTCTACTTCTTTCTTTCCTTGTGATTCTGGTTTGCAGCAACCAAACAGAATTTTGAGCAACGACCTAGTGAGAACGGGGAACAATGGTGGCACGAGCAACATGCAAGAACGGCAGTAGCTCGGTGAACTTGCGCGTGAACAACGAATTAGCAACGAACAACGACCTGTTTAGCAGCGAACGACAACAACAATAGCGAACAACCTGGTGAGCTTGATCCAGCAATGAAGCAGCAGCAGAACAGAGGAATTCAGACCAGCAATAGCAGTCCGGCGGTGGCTGGTGAGACCGGATGGTGGCGAGTAGGGAGGACGGCCGGCGAAAAGTGAGTTTCAGCAACGCAGGAAACTGTGAATTGCAAGGAAACTATTTTCTGCGTTTCGTTGCGTTTTCTTTGCGTTTCTGTTTGCGGCAACACCAACAGAGCAGTGAACCAGCGGACAACAAACAGCGTCGCACGGCAGAGAATAAGTCAGCAATGGCGGACAGCACGAGCAGAACAGCAGAACAGAAGAAGTTTTTTGTTTCTGGTTTGCAACAAAAGAAAGAGGAACAAGAAATTATTAGTAATGGCGGCAACAGGAAACTGCAGAACAAATTGTGGTCACGACGTCGATGTAGAACGGGAAGATGGTTTGTAGCAGCGTTTTGGCAATAGCTCTCCTTTTCTTTTATTCTTGCTGCTCTATGCGTCTTCTTCTTCTCGGCTCCTTTCTTCACAATTTTGTTTTTGTGCAGCACCAATTTCACCAATCACAGCAACAAGAAGAAGAATAACGAGCAATGCAACGGTGTGACGGTCGTAAACGTGAGCAGCAAATCAGTGCCAATATTTTGTGCAATAACGCGAACAGGGCACTGAAACAGAGCACTGAAACAGAGCACTGAAACAGGGTGCTTACCGAACAGTGAAAAACTCACCGTATAATTATTTTTAACTGTTATCAACCGTAAACAGTATGCCACCTTTATAATCACAACATGGATCTTTTGCTCTGATACCACTGTTGGAATAAAAACCTCTTCTCTAAACTTGCTTTTCTACTAAACTTGATTGATTACATATTGAACCCATGGGGTCTATTTATAGACTTAGTTAGACACTTCTCCTAAACTCTGTAGACTTTTAAACTACCTGGTAATCTCAATTAGAGATTAACTCAGATTACCTAATTTGTCTTTATCCAAGATATAATTGGATCTTATCCAAAATCAAAATCTAATTGAACCTTATCCTAAATCATTAGATTGACTCAATCAGATATTCTAGAATCAGATAATCTAGATTACAATATAATTCTAGTACCACTAGAATTTTATCACTTCTCTATTAATAATAAATTCACTCTTTCATCCGCTTCATCTCGCTTCTTCCTGTGCTTTTATCATTCTTTTGCTCTCAGATTCTATTTAAGACTGCCTAAAATGACTTTGCTTTTCCAGAGTACTGATTTCTTAAAACCAACTGAATCACACCTTTTGCGTATCTCCCCTGACTGCATGCACTTACTTGAAAAATTATAGATCTTCTCGAAGTTTTTAATTCACAAAACTCAAACTCGAACTTTTTTTTCTTTTTTTTTATACAATAACTTCTCTCATCGTTGAAGCTGATTTTATAGCTCAAGATCATCAATCCTCCAAGTATTATTTCGTCATATAACACATCCTTCTATGAACGATAACCTTTTTTTCCTTGTTGAAGCCCAATTTGCAGTCTTGTATTCAAGGATGACTTCCTTGAACTTTTCATTAATCAATTTGCGAGTGATGAAAATTGTACAGATCTTTTTTTTTCTTTTTTTTCTTTTTTTTTTCCATTTGTCTCCTCACCTCGAACATAAAATAAAAAGGGAATGTCTTTTTTTTGTTCGATCACTTTTCAATAGTTTTCACTATCAATCTCTTCTCTCTTGTATAATTATAATTAGTTGTAGGCATTTTCATCCTTTTAGCTCGCAGTCAATCTTATCACCAATAATAATAATAAGGCTGAAATAGAGATATATTATTGATCCTCTTGTTGGGTGTAATTATGTTATTGACCTTCTACCTCCTCCATCAGTTGAATATTTTGAAAAGACGGCACAGTCACAAAAACCTCTCTCGACCACAAACCTCTCTTTGGGTGGAAAATTTATAGCCAAATCTTTGTTTTCCACCCACCGAAAAATGCTAATGTGACCTCCACCCCCAATCATATGCCCCCACCAACCGCAACCTCCGTAAAGTTCTTTTGTCCATCTCTCTCTCTCTCCGTAAAGTTCTTTTGTCCATCTCTCTCTCTCTCTCTCTCTCTCTCTCTCTCTCTCTCTCTCTCTCTCTCTCTCTCTCTCTCTCTCTTTTCTTTGGAGATTTTGTTTACACAAAGATCAGACTTTAGATTTTTTTTTTTTTTCCTTTTTTGAGTTTTGGAGTGTTTTTTTTTTTTTTGTTTTTGTTTTTTAACTCACATACAATTTTTTGTATTCATAAACTCATAAATATCTAGAACATATCTAGTTGAAAAGTTATTTTTCTATTTTTTAAAATTAAATTTTATATTGTGTGTTTTGGTTTTTAATTACAAATCAAATGTAACCTTAGCCTCCATTACATGCTTGAAAAACTTAGAGCCTGGGCTTTTACTGTCCTAACTAAACTATCTAATTCTATCATATATTTCAGAAATGGTGATGACATGACATAAGTTAACTACTAATGTTGTTTCCTGTTTTAAGTTTGATTGATTATAGTAATAATCTTTATTATTTAAATCTATTTATGAAATTAAAATTCACATCATAAATTCTTAAATTGTCTATTAATTTCATTTATTTTTTTTAAATAATTTTACTAGCAATAATAATGTGGTTGTAAGTAATGGCTTGTATAACTAAATTTCTGGTACCAATTGCTATTTTGATGCCACTTTTGGCATTTCAATTGAACTTAATCGATGAAGAAACAATTCATCTACGTTACTAGTTGAAAAAATAATTTGGCTTTTCAAATATTAGTTTAGAGGGAGAATTTCTTTCAAAATATTCAAAAAATTGCATTGAAGTTCAGGGCCGGCCCCGAGGTGGGGCGCAAAGGGCGACGGCTCTGGGCCCCTGTCGCCCTTGGGGCCCCTCATTTTTAGGAACCCATCTATATATATAATTAAAAAAAATTATAAATTAATTTTACCATTATTTTTGGGGCCCCTAATTATCGTTTTGCCCTGAGCCCCCGATATTATTGGGCCGACACTGTTGAAGTTAAAAATACAATTATAATTTGATTTTTCAAACATACAGTTTCGTATATATATTTTTTTTTGTGACGAGAGCATCATTGCTAGTTCAAAGGGACATGTTAAATATGCTAAAATTTGTTTTTGAAAATAGAATTAATTGAAAATTTTTCACAATTACCTTAAATGTGAATAAAATTTAAGAGTTACTTTGCTGTCACTTAAACATTATTGGGTACATCACTTTCTTTTTTCTTTATTTTTTCTTTATTCAAAAAGATTATCCAACTATGATTAGGTAATTAATTGTACATTAAATAAGGCTCTTTTCTTACATTCGAATCATGGTCTTTTTTTTTTTTTTTTTACTTCTTTATGTTTTAAGGAATTATGAAATAATTTACGCCATTCTTTTTATTTACAAAAAGAAAAAAAAAATAAAAAAGAAAATTGCATTGTGAACATCGTGGATAAATGATAATGCATATAATTATTAAGCACAAAAGTTCATCACATTATCATAAATCAAATATTACTTTTCGCGTAATTGATGAGAAAGACGATCCCACCACCGTCCGATCATTAATAGCGAGAGGGAAGACGAAACGGTTCAACGGATGGATGTGACAACTAACAAACCGGCAATTGATTTGAATAGTACTGTAACGTTGCCCACTTGAAAGAATATATAATAATAATTGAAAAAGAAAGGCCATAAAGATGTTTCTAAAAACCTGGAGGGAGACTGAGAAGTAGCCGTTACGTAGACAAATCAATGGCGAGATATGACCGTTGGAAGGCTAAAAAAGAGAACGTTGATAACGTATCCCTGCTTGTTCAAACTGCATTAGAAAAGTAAAAGGTAAAAGAAACAGGAAACTTCTCAAACCCAAACCCATTGGTTTGGCTAAAGAAGAAGAGGAAGAAGAAGGAAGTAGGAAGTTGAGTGTACCCACATTTCCAAAATCAGAATTCAAGAGAGAAATCATTATATATTATAAACATTTATTTGTGTTGTTTGGGTTGTTATTATTGATTCTGTGAAAAATGGTAGCGAAGACTCCACCAAAGCAGCACAAGAGAATGGCAGTGGCGGCAGTACCTCCTCTCAATCCCAATCTCCTTAGAGAAACTGTCAAAAAGGTAACAAGAATCAATCATATGTACATAAACTTGTTTTTTCTTTCTGAAATTTCTTTTTTTTATATATTGGATATTATGGTTGTTAGGTGGATCGGTGTATGGAACGATTGCAAGAGCTACAGTGCACGGTTTCAGGAGGAACGAAAGTGATTTCTGGGAAGACTTTAAGTCCACGCAGCACAAGAGGGTACCTCAGAACTAGTATCAGATGCAAGCAAGAATCTTTAAGGTTTTACTTTTTTTTTTTTTTTTTGGCTACTCATTTATATTATTGTATATAATTTTGAGGGTTTTACTTGTTTATTTATTTTTCTGATTTCAATGGGTGATCGAATGGTGCATGTTGTAGATTGAAGAACTCAGGTTGTCGTAAATCTCCAGTTGGGAAGTTTCAAGGATGTGCAGTTGCCGCTGGTATGTATGTGCATCCAATTTTATTTTAATTTTTCCAAAAAAAGGAAAAAGAGAAATCTTGACTAACTTTGCTGAGTCAAGTCAAGTGTTTATATAATGGGTTTTCTTTGAAAAACTTATGAAGAATTTTCTTTATTTAATCATCTACCGACCCGTCTTACAAAGTGTTCATTATTTCCTTGAATGTGCGTAAAATCTGAGTTCTAAATCACGAAAAACTTGTTTCTTTTTGTTAACAATACTCTGAGTCATCAGTATCTCTTTATTGATTGTTCTAACGGTGTGGAATGGAAGATTAAACAAATAACAATGAAAATTTTAATTAATGCCCATTTCATGAAAAAAAAGGGGCAAATAGCGTTTTTATCTTCATCAGATTGCCTTCTGATTCAATTGTTGGAAACAGGGGAATGGCGGCGGATGTCATTGCCGGCGATGCTGGTCGGGGAAACGGTCGGAGAAATTTTACAAGCAAGTCGGTTTGCAAAACAAGTTGTGGCAGACGTTACTGCCAAGAAAATTGCACTAGCTGAACCCAAAACTCCAGTGACTGATAGAAGAAACCAGAAGATAGTAAACCGCGAAAATACCGAGCTGAGATCAAGAAGGAAGAAGGAAAAACAAGTAGCATCAAAGCTGATTCGTTCTGAATCCGATTCTCCCACAAGTTTCCCTCGGGCACGAGCTCGAGCACAGATAAATTTCAAGGTGGTATCTCCTAACAAAAGAGCAGAAATTGGGAAAGAAAACTGGCATATAGCTAACAGAGTTTCTCCTAAGAACAGACCTTGGGCCAAAAAAACAGTGCTATTTCCAAACCCCTTATTCAATAATTTATCACCCACTTCCCAAAAGAAGAGATTTTGCAAAACTAAGCCACCTGTGATATCGCGGGGCGCAGCATCAAGGCAGACTCCACATAAATTTGTGATCAAATCTCCTACGTCAGCCTCAAAATTCCAAGTTAAGATCAAGAAGAGCCCACCCGTTTCTTTATCACCCACAAGATCGATTGGTTTGAACAATAAATCGCCGAGTAAGATGATATCTACAGCATCAAAGCTTAGAAGGTCATTCTCGCCTTCGAGGTTGGCAAACAAATTCGTGTCTCCATTGAAGAACAGAATAGCGGCACAGAAGAGTCTTGTTGGATTAGTGAGCGGATTGAAACAGCGGCCATCAGCCACTGCCACCCCTGTAAGATTCTTGGACCAAAAAATATAGAAAAAAACTATTATGCAATTTTATTTTTTTGTTTTATGAGATATTTTCTCAATGTCAGCACCATTTCATAATGTATAAGTTTGAGAGATGTGTGTGGTTCAATCAAAAATAACTCATATTGATTGTTCTTCTGTAACTGTGTGCAAAACAAATTTTTTGAATGTGAATTTCTTTATATAGAAAATCAAAGCCAATGCTCTATATCATTTTTCTTTATTTGGTGGACATAAGTTTTAAGTATGATTCCCCATTAAGGTTCATGTTGACCTAAATGATGACTTGTTCTCCTGAAATATCTCCCCAATCTTAAGCTAGAGAAATGGAGGGATTTGCTTTTTAGATGGAGTGATTTTAGGGATATATTGTCATTATTGATTCAACGGTTCAAATCAAGACAAATTAACAAATCGAAATATCCTTTATATTAAGTATTATGATATTTTGACAACACCATGATTAGTTTTTTCCTCTGCTGACTGACATGAGTATGAGTGCATAGATATGCATGAGCTGAACAAATTTCAACAAGCTAAAGAATTTTATTCTACGTTATGAAATGGGTCTAATTACAAAATGATTCTTGGAAAGTTGCATCTTATTCTGAATTTTCACCTCATTTAGGAAAAAAGAAAAGAAAAGAAAAGAAAAATAGATATCTTAGGCAAGTATTTTTGTTCAGTCTCGTCATTACACAATCTAGTTCTTTTTTCTAGTATATGGTAGAATAAGAGAGAGAACGAATACTCTGAGGACAGTCATTTTTTTTGTAACTGCATTATTTTGAAAAGTACTTCACTTCTATCAGTCCATTTTACTTTTGTGTGTCAGTTCTAGTTGCATTAGCTTTTCTACTAGTAATTTATGTCTCTTTTGTTGGAGATAGGATCTAGTGGTAATCTAACGTGGCATGAGAACTCCAGTTTCTGTATATGGTAGAGTAAGAGACAGACCCTTTTCTTAGAAAATGAATGCTCTAAGGACAGTCATTTTGTTTGTAACTGCATTATTTCGAAAAATACTCCACCTCTACCAGTCCATTTTACTTTTGTGTATCAGTTCTAGTTGCATTAGCTTTACTACTAGTAATTTATTATGTCTCTTTTGTTGGAGATAGTACATGTTTTCAGTTGCAAAGTATAACTTTTGGATCTAGTGGTAATCTAACATGGCATGAGAACTCCAGTTTCTGAAAGGTCTTTGGTGCAATTTTCTTTTTATCTCCCTTTTGATGCTCCCCACATGGAGATGGACCAAGCATGTGAGGAAGTGTTAGTAAATAGTTTGGTGGTCTTTGCTACTATTGCTTATTTTTCTAAGCAGATGCAAATGTAACTTTTGGTAGACCAAATTAGAAAACCTTCCATTGCAAGTAATTGCTTGTCCTTTGAGGAAATCAAAATTAAGGGTAATCTAAGAAATGAAAATTAAAAAAAGAAAAACTTCAACATAATGCTCATGACATCATACTTTAGAAGTCTTTTTCTTACTGGGGATGATGGGGGTGGTGTGTTAGTTATAACTTTTGATCTTAAGAAATCAATCTTCCACTAGTATCACGCCGGGTTTGCGTGAGGCGAGTGTAGCTTCTTCTTTTTCCTTCTTCTTCATTTCTAATTTAAGTGAGCAATTGTGACCAGATGGTCAAAAGGTTAAGGACAAAAGTGCGCCTTTTGTTTGTTGAATGCTTGTGCAAGCCACGATGAGATTAGATTCCTTCAATTTTCTCAATGAAAGTTCTTAAAAAGGCAACTTTGTAGGAGTTTCACTAGGGGCTGAGGATCTAAAATCAAGTAATAAGACACTGCTTTAATTATTTTGTAAGGTGCCCTTTCTTTTTGTTTGTTAGGCAAAATAGTGGACGAAGAAAAGATGGAGGAATAGTATAGCTACCTTGAGGGCAAATTTGATGGTTGGGGAGAATGTGAAGAGTGATTGGTGGATTTGCTTAGGGGCACATGTTCTCTCAGCTATCTTTTCATTTTCTTCTTCACTAGAAAAGAAGAAGCTTTTGGTATTATGCAAGAAGAGAACAAAATGCAATGCATTTTCTTCAGAACCGTCATAGAGAGGCTTTAATCTTAGTAACTTTTTGTTTTTTTTGTTTTTTTGTTTTGTTTTGTTTTGTTTTGTTTTGTTTTTTTTTTTTTTTTTTGGTTTTTGTTTTCTAATGGTATATATGCTTAAGGATCACTTGTACAATGACATTTGCCTAGCAAGATGCCTTGTCTTTGGTTCATACTACAAACAGGAATGAATAATTTTAGAGTAAGTTGGAATGACATAAGAACAGGAAGCTGATCATCATTTAGGATTGGTCACGGTCATCTTACCACTTAGTTTTTCCTCTGTCAATGAATATGTTCTGAGTGTTATACTAATCCCATTTTGGTTGTTCTACTCTTTTATGTCTTAAGTTGCATCAACTCCGAGCTATACACTAAGGAATATGACAATTCTTAGTGATAGTGATAGTATGGATTTGAGTTGAAAAAAAAATGATACTATTTCTGAAATGTCATTTACAAAAAAACCAGCTAAGGGGGGTATTCTTGCGCATGAGAACATAGTAATGGAGAAGGGTAATAGCCAAAATGTTTTTGATGTAAGCCATAAAGATTTAGAATTTTTGCGTTGATTTGAACATCCCGATAAAGTGAGAGTTTACTGGAAAAAGGACTTAGGCAGCATTCTTCAAAAAGATTACAAGAAGTAACTTTTGGCAAGGTGACACTTGTTTTTAAAGGAAAACGAAGTGTCGGTCGATACTTATTAAAATTCTTTTTTTTTTTTTTTCCTTTTGAGCAAATTCGATTAGGCCCTAATTCATGTCTGTCTTCTTACTATTCTAAAACAGATTTTGGTCTCAGTCAGCATGAATAGCTCAATTTCTGTTTTTGTTTTTTTTCCTACAAAATACACATTGTGAAATAATGCTTTTTAGATAAATACTTTCTATTTTTAACAAAATTTTCCATTTTAAAGATTTGAGTCAATTATAAATTTTTTTTTCCTAGATTTGCTTATTTTAAAGGCATGCATGCTTATTAAAGTTGCAGATTGAATAATATTGGTTCTTTTAGAATTTGCAAATCTTTTTCTCTTTTTTGAGTGTGTAGAAGGATGGAGGAGTCTAGAGAAGCAGTCTTTTGTGTTCTATCATGCATGCTTATTAAAGTTGCAGATTGAATAATATTGGTTCTTTTAGAATTTGCAAATCTTTTTCTCTTTTTTGAGTGTGTAGAAGGATGGAGGACTCTAGAAAAGCAGTCTTTTGTGTTCTATCATACGGGGAAACCATGTGTTATGAAGGAAGCCACCCTACACGGGCCTTTGGCTCTCAGAGAAACTTGAATGAGAGTTGCCAGTTCTTCATAAACCTCTTGTTTGTGAGAGACCACAAAAAAAAATAAAAAAATAAAAAAATAAAAATAAAGTTAGTGGAAATTTTGGTGATTGCTTTTCCTTATGTGCTGGCGGGTGGCATTGTACTATTAACTGTCCTACAAAACTTTTGTTCTTGTTAAAAAAGTCTATCTTTAACAACTCTTCTTTCCAATTCATATCTTGTCTTGGGTTGTTATTTCCTGTACAACCATTTCTGCTATCCTAAAGAGAAACATAAGAGAGAAAGTATCCTAGAGAGAAGAGAGACAAAATTTTGATTGATAAGAAAGAAAGAAAGCAATTTGATTGGAAACACAAAAGGCTAGAGTGTTCAGAGAGAGAGAGAGAGAGAGAGAGAGAGCGAGAGAGAGAGAGAGAGAGAGAGAGAATATTCCATGCTATTGAAGAGAGGAGTGACACCTTCATCCAGAGGCCCTACAACTATAATGAACATGCTTGTCAATTTCGTATTGGAAGGTAAAAAAAAAATGGTCACATAAACACGGATGTCTTGAGGAAAATGGGAAGAAAAATATCATTTTCAATAAAATTTCTGAGAATCATTCTTTTCGTTTTGTTGCTTATTTTTTTCTTTTGGTTAATGGATTTGTAAGGAAAGAAGGAAACACAACATCAGATCAAAGATGAACTCTTCTCTCTCTCTCTCTCTCTCTCTCTCTCTCTCTCTCATACTCACATACACTACACAGGTATATACCTCAAGTTCTCTCTAGCTTTAACTCTCTCTCTACATGTATCAGATATTGTATATAAACCCATTTTTATCTTCCAAATCTGATTTAGAAATGCAACCCAAATCTCAAGTTACAATAAAAATCATTTGAACCTCAGGAAAGTGGTTGTGCCCTGTTCATCCTTGAGGAATATACAACTCTATAGGAAATTAATTAATATTTTTGATTTTTTTCCTCTTCTTATAATATGTGGTATAGCATGGTACAAGTTCACACTTCTAGTGGTGTAAAAAAGTCCCCTTTTTGTGTGTCTCTACTACTATCTATCTATCTAAGCTACATAAACCCCCTTGGAAGGAAGTTATTCCTTACTTTTTGGGCACTACAAATTCACACCTTCCTCTTCCAATTCCTCTTCATGTTCTCTCTTCTTTCTTCTCATATCACCCCCACTCTCCCTTCAATTCTCTCTCTCCTCTCTCTCTCTCTCTTAAAAAATTGTTTGTTTTTCCTATCTTTCTTCTTAAGTTCTCAGCCCAACATTCTTACTAAATCTTGCACTAAAATTCTTCCAAAATCTCTAATTCCAACACTTTCTCTTGGGGGCACTTCATTCCCATGTCCTCTTCCACTGTTTGTGTGGAGCTTAAGCAGCAGCAAGTAAAACTAGCTTCTCAATTGTCACATTCCACCCAACCACCCTTTCATTGGGCTCAAATGACACTGTCCAGTGGTACATCATCAGATTTGGAACAACTGGAGGAGAAACATAGCAAACATCACCTCTGTGTCCATCCTCCAATTAAGCATTCCTTTTCATGGGAGCTAAGCAAAAATAGCTTGGAAATGTGCACGGAGACCTTGGGTTGTGAAACAGGAAACAGTGGCACATCTTCTTCTTCTTTGTCCTTATCAGACTCTGAAGAAGCCAAATTCCCAGCAATGGAGACATCTACTAAATTGCGACAAGCATTGCGTAATACAAAGGCAAATAATTCTCGATCTTTTCCTCCTCCCTTGACTTCCATAAGTAAAGCTGATAGCATTCGATATTTTAGGCCACACCGTGAGGGTGGAAGGTTGGTGATTAAAGCAGTAACCATTTCACCACCTTCACAAACTTGTTTTCAAGCTGAACGAGTTGATGGGCGCCTTAAACTTTGGTTTGCGAGTTCAGCATATTCCAAAGAAGAAGGAGAAGAAGAAGAAGATGAGGAGGAGGAGGAGGAGGATATAGGTGGGGATAATAGGAATGATGGAGGTGAAATGGGAATAGAAAAGTGTCATCAAAGGCATTTTAGGTGTAAGGAGGAGGGTGAGAATGGGAACAAAAGGTTGTTAAATTTTGAGTCATTTTGGGTGGTTGCCGGAGGCTTTCTCCACGCTTAGGCACTTCTTTTTTCGGCTTTTATTTGTGGTTTTTGTCTTAATTTTATGTCTACCTTGTTTGCTAAACAAATAGTAATTAATCACAGTTTATTGTTGCCATCTTAAATTGTTTCTGTCCTCTTAATCTTTTTGCATTCACATCTGTACTGCCCTTCAAAACTAAGAAGGTTTTTGTACAAAACATAAAGAGAAAATATATACGTTTTTATCATGAAAATATAATTTTATCATGAAAATGGATTTTTTTATTTTTATCAACAAGTTTTTGGTTTGGTAGGCAAGGTCTTGGATTCGAGTCTTGTGAATACAACGATTTTTGTTGGAAGGCCTAATCCCATACGGTAACGTATTTGGGGCCGAATGGAGATCAATCCCAAGGTGCTGGCTCAGGGACGCCTCAAGGTGCATAAAAAAAAAAAAAGATTATTTTTATCTTTGGTACTTAACATTTTGTTTAATTACCAATCGTTTTTCTAGACCTTGATCAACTTTAACAAGTGCAAGACATAAAAAATAGTCTCTCTTCCTTTTCTTTTCTTTTTTTCTTTTTTTTTTTTTTCTCTCCTTGAAAGGGTCTTCCTCTTCTTACATAAATTCACTTGCTTTGTCTTGCGTTTGACTCAAACATGGATTTTTTATTGCTTGTATTGAAATTCATCTGGCCTTTTTATGTACAATCAATTATCCCATAGTCTTTTTTTCTTTTCTTTTCTTTTCTTTTTTATTAGTAAGATTCCATAAGTCAAACCTAAAAATAACTTACACGCTCCAATCATTCACATGCAAAGATTAGAGTTTTATGCACTAAATAGTCTTTTTTAATTATATATATTTATCTTTTTTTTTCCCTATGATAATACTATAATTATAGATACAAACATGCTGATAGAAAATGTTAATTTAATTAGTTGAATGAATCAAAAAATTGTGTTTTTGTTAATCATATATAAGTAAGAAAATAAGATTATTTTCGAAAACTATATAGAGAATGAGAAACTCCAAATTCTTAAAGCACTCCTTTCTTTTCACGTGACCAAATCATAAAGTTATCTCTTTCCATTTCTATTATTGTGATGATGGCTATCAATCTCTTTCACTATCTGCCTGCCATATCTTCCCGGACCCAATCCATTTTATTTATCTTTCTCATACAATATATTTTTTTAATAGCGTAGACCATTTTTTAAAATAATTTCCCAATATTAATTAATTACTAGGAATTAAACTTTTAATTAATATGAATATAAGATTATGGACGGTACTAATGTTATTAATTTTATAAATGACAGAGTGGAAATTTATTTCTGAAACAGAAAATAATAAATATAAAATGTTAATTAAAAGGAAAAAGTGTGAAAAAAATCACAAGCAAAAGCAGAAAATTGTTTATCTGCTTAAATTAACACATCAATCCTTTACTAATTGAATGCCCAAAAAAAAGGACTCATTGACTCCTTAATAAATTTCAACCTTTAAATAACTCAAATATCAATTTGAAACAAAGCTTTTGCTTCATTTATATGATAAATTATTAATTTAATAAACGTATTCAACCTATTTTATTGGATCAATTAGTTGAAAAATAGATTTGATACTCAGAAAATATTAATTTATTACTGTAATCGTATTAAAAATATACTTTCAATACTTTTAACTATTTACATAAATTAGTATTATATATTTTAAGATATTGTATAGATTCTTTTACATGCTTGACAGTTTGAGCCAATCTTCGTTTCTTACCTTCAAAAGAGGCATACGTATTCATTACATGCCCTAGATTTTCTGCAAAAGTAAAAGAAGAAATGACATCAAAATAATGATGAAATTGCTTGAAATTCAATACCATCGCATCAATTAAAAATAAGAAAATAAGAAACGAAGAAAAAAAAAAACACATACATTCACTCCTCCCACTTATTTCGTATTATTATCGACGTTTTGTACAGCAAGATAGATATAGAAATAAAAAGAAGTGCTTTTCGTGAAAGAAAGAAAGAAAGAAAGAAAGAAATATATTATGGCGATCAGCTCCAACTGAACCTAAATATGCCACAGAACCCACACCATCCACATTCTTGGTAAAATACATGGCGCAATCAATGGGAAATCTTGGATATTTCCAACCAAACAATATGTAAATTATTAGTATACTCAAAAACAGTTGGAAAACTCAAGACCAACTTTAGCCGTCAGATATCAAAAGTCTAGGATTTTAACCTTTTCAAATTCATACGGTCCTGGATGGTCACCACCAACTCATCTGGAAGAACTTCAGTCAAAAAATAATAATAATAGTCTAATAAAAAAAAGAGAAAATATTATATGTAAACAACCATCACTCACAATTTAATATTTTATAACTCTTAAATAATAATAATAATTTTATGACCTTTTTATATTCTATATATTTCCGTAACTTACAAATAACTATATTCATTTTATAATCTCTATTATACTTAGATGTTGCAAATATTATTTAATTTTTTATTAAGGCCAAGTGCTTTAAATTGTAAACGATTTACCTTAATTGTGTACAAATCTACTATCAAAATAATAAAAATTCCTCCCTTAATCCCCTATTTCATCTCTCATTCACGTTCCATTTTTATATTTTATTTATTTGTAAATTTTCATTTTATTTTATAATTGAAATATTAATTGACTTAATTACAATACAAAGTTATACAAATATTATTCCCTCAGCCACTATGTATTAGAGCGAATATAAGATAATTAACATGATGCAATTATAAAAGCATGTAGTAGACTTTTAAAAATGTTAGGGCTCCTTTAACAGTCAGGCTGACACAACAACCTATATATATATATATATGAGTGAAACACTCTATCACTCGTTTGATTGTTGTTAAACCTTACAACCAAAATCCATAATCATCATAGTGCAGTAATAAACAATATTACCGCATGGAAAATATGTAACTTATATTTAACAATGGGAGCCTATGCTTGCTAATACTTACAAGGTTTAGGATTACATCAACACCTACACAAAATACTCGTAATACCAAAGCAATCATAATGCACTTTCCCTTGTCTATTAATGAAGGATAGTGAGCACAAAAATCAATGGGACTTAGTGTTTCAATATATTACTTATAACAAATGTTCAAAAAAACAACGTAAATATTTGAACAATTTATCAAAACATAGATATAACAATAGATAGAGCAAGCTCATAGTTCATTCAAGCATGAAAGGCCACATGTATTAAAGATGAGCTCTAATGTCCATAGCTAGAAACCCTCATAAGCCAGGCGGTAACATCTAAAGACCTCAATCCAAAACTGTGTCTATCATCCATTATTTGTAATAATGCTACCAAAGTAGCACTACATACAAACACATTAAAACTACTTACAAATCCATGCATAGCCTTGAAAATCTAGAGTCTACAGCTTATGAGTCTAGACAAAGTCTTAAAAGCTCAAAGCAATAAAATCTATTAAAACATGTATAATATATGGTTAATAGAAAATATATGCATAAGTTAATAAATTAAAATTACTACTCATAGTTATCACAAATTCTGTCCATTCTAATTTGGGTTCTGGAGCCCTTGATTCCCTGTTTTTATATCAATTTTGTCAATTTGACAAGTTCTTATACATTTTGGCTCACATTGAAATTCTACAGTTTAATTTTTGGGTCAATCTTTGGTCAACCCATTGGGTAAATGATCCTTGGCTGGTCAACATGTGTTAACCATAGTTTAAGGTCTATCTAACCTCAATTAAGCTCTATTAGTCTCAAGATACCAAAATCAATTTGGAATGCCAGTGTAGGTGTTAATGTTTATAATATAACCCTATTTTGGGTTGTCTTGTCAAATTTTTTGTAGACATACCCTAACTCCAATTGAGCTAAAATTTTAAGGAGTGATCTTATACCATCTCAAGTGTTCTTAAGAATTTTGCTTGAGTTTTTTGGCAATTTTCTTTAAGGAAAGAACATCATATAAGACAACCTTGCTGGTGGGTTTCTCATCAAAATGATAATACTAGTAGATGTTGGCTGGCAAAGTAAGTTATTAGGGGGAGGCAGTTTACAATTTGTTTTGGTAGCTACTATTTCAAACTCCACAGTATAACCGCATCAATATTTAAAGCTTTTGCTACTAGTAGTTGTTAAAAAAAGTGCTAAAGCTCTTGCAATTAGGGAAGGGTTATGATTTACTCTGGAAACAAGCCTTTCCATTGAGATGAAGTGAATTGATGATTCTATTTATGATAACTTATATAAAATTGGAAAATACAAATATAGAAATGTAAAAGATAGAAGTATGCGTAAGATATTACAAATATAGTTTATTATAATATCTAATATATATGTATATGTTGCAACCCCTTCTCAGGTGACGTCACGGCTGGCACAGAATTCTCAAACATGTCAGAAAACTCTGTAAGCTTTCCAATCAAATCACCCAATTTTCTTAAAATTTTAACAGAATCTCCTCTAAAAATATAACATGTCACCAATTTCAAAACACCTGAAAATTACAATCAATATACAAAAACACATATTTTGTCTTCATCCAGATAACTATACATCTACAAAATCTAAAGCTTGTTCTGATGATACATTCAGATGATAATACATTTATATACATCTCCCCAAAATAGTAATTTGGCTAATTATCACAATTACAACATACTATTAACTTCAAAAGAAAATTAATACTGATATCACATCTTGCCTTTCCCTTTCCTATCAAAACCTGGAGAAAATGATTACGAGTGGAGTGCGCAAACAACAAGCTCAGTGAATAATCTAACTTATGATATTATACAACCATCATATGTATAAAAACATGTAAGGCAAAAACAAATTTAAATCATTAGTAAATGAGATAAAAAATAACATATATGCATCATGTAATATGTGAACATGCATTCAATTTCAATAACATGCAATCTTTATAAAAACATGAGCCATCTCTCTCATTCCAGATAACAGAGCAAATCTACTCCTCACCGTGCAAATGAAGAGTGCACCAGACCTCAAGTTATCTAATTATCTATTCATTTTTATCTCATTCATCTTATGTCAAGAATGCACCAATCAAGATTACTACAATGGTCAATCCTATGAGTCTGTTCCCAGATACTATAACCAATAGAAATGTTGTCATGTCAATAACCTACTTAGGTATGTAATTGACATACTACAATACATCAAAATTATTTCATAGAATTCAAATAAGTATGAAATGCGATATATATCATTCTCTTTAATAAAAATCAACAATTTTAATTTAATATTAATGTTAAATATAATACCACAAGTAAAGATTAAACACAAAATTACTGTCCAACTAGCTCCTAATATCCAATAACAATCTATCTCTACAGCACCAATTAAATCCTGTCATCACAAATCATTTTACGCGCATCAAATCAAATTCAACTCATTTGAATTTATTTTATAAATTATTTTTCACCTATTTACAGCTCATATTTGACCCAATATTCACATGTACAATAACTTACATATGCTCAATAATCTTTAAGATCATTTTTCTGCTCATATAATATATTTTTATAGTAGAAAATAAAAAAATAAGCTTTTTAATTTTCAATAAATAAGCCTATTAGTCAATCGCTCACTAAAATTTCTATTAATATCCAAAATTCATGAATTTGGCGTCGATGGGTATGGATTATCATTCTCTACATTTCTGTGACCTCTAATTAAGCTTTTATTGGGGTTTAACACCATCAAAATCCTATCCAAGGGTTATAAAATTTTGGGTATTTATTTGAAAATATACATGATAAATGAACGAAAATTAACTACATATCTGGGATCTATGCATCATAAGGAGCGTTTTGGTATGATTTTTACTAAGTTTTATTCATGGTGGAAGAATACCTTATTTTTGGATACTGCTATAGAACATCCCCTACGGTAAAAATGATACCTCTAGGTTCGTAATACTCGACTTATCTAAAACATCTTTGTAACAAGAATTAGATAAAACGGCTTACCTGCATGTCGAATCTGTCGAAAAATCAAAATTTTCCTTTGGCATTGTGTTTCGTTCTTCTTGGCATTTTGGAGTCGAAAAAATAAAAGAAAAAAAAAAAACAGAAATCACAATTGAACAAAGCCACTAGCTAGTTTTATATAACCAAAAACAATTTCAATTTTAATCTAATTCTTTAAACACTAACCTTATATAACTTATTCTCAATTTTACCTTTATTTTAATTCCATAACTACATACCTTATATAAATTAATTCCATAACCATATACCTTATATAAATTATTCCCATTTTTACCCTAAATCATATATATACTTATAACTTTTTTTTTAATATTTTCGCCCCAGTTCTCCCCTTTTTTTTGAAATCAGTTCACAAAGGCCCTTATAAGTATCTTTTTTATTTTTCGATTTTTTCCTAACTTAAACCAACGTAATTTATTTTATTTCTTTAATAAATATGGTAATAAACATTTAAATCATGATTCCGAACATTTTTATATTTATTTAGTATTTTTAAAAATTTATTTATTTCTTTTTCGCGAACCTCATATACATACATACATACATACATACATACATAACGTGTCGTAAAAATTCGGGCTGTTACAATATATATAATATTATAAATATATTATAATACATTGTGTATAGTAATATATAACTAGTCTGTCGAATGGAGTTTTGATCACCTAGCACCTGGCAAGGGGAATCACTATTGATCTTATTTAATATATTATAATATTTTATATATATAGTAACATCTCCTTTCAAACTCAAGGTGGTAAAGAAGAAGTCATCTTGAGTTTGTCAACTAAATCTCGATGTCAATTACATAGGTGGGTTGTGGTGAAAACATCAACAAGTTGATCTGTAGAAGCAACATGAGTCAAACGAAAGATATCTTATTTGACATGCTAATGAATGAAGTAACAATCGATTTCAGTATGTTTCATTTGCTCGTGAAATTAATCAATATGAGTAATTTGTATAACACTCATGTTTTCACAATAGAGACTTGAGATATGAAAAACGAGACTCCCCTGTCTCGAAACAACCAATGAATATGTAAAAGCCCAGCTATTGATTTTGTCGTTGCCTAATATTCTGCTTCTGTACTAAAAAGCGAAACAAGATTTTGTTTCTTACTCTTCCAAGAAATTAGAGGAGTTGAATAGGAAACAATACCCTATGATAGAATGATGATCAATTGAGTCACTTGCCCAATCAACATAGGAGAATGCATGAAGTTCTAGAGAAGTATGAGCAGAGAAATGAAGGTTGCGAAACAAAGTACTCTTAATATATCGAAGTATACATGGGATGGCAACATGAGTAGAGGATCTTGGAGTATACATAAACTGACTCACAAGTGTGACAACATACGATAGGTTTGCTCGAGTCACAATGAGATAAATGAGATTACCATCTAACAACCTATATAATGTTGTATTTGGTACAATTTCACCATTAGTGGGCAATAACTTCACATTTGCCTCCTGAGGACTAGCAACAACCTTACTGTTAGTCAAGCGAGCATGAGATAAAAAATTAGATGCATACTTAGCTTGAGAAAGATAATATCCATCGAACCTAGATGTAACTTTGAGGCTTAGAAATAACTTCATGACCTAAATCCTTCATTTCAAATGTCTGACAAAGAAATTGTTGAAAGTATGGATTCTTGAAACATTATCCCCTATCATGACCATATCATCACCAAATAGCAAAAGTACAAAAATGCCAACCTCTGAGCAATGGAGACATAAAGTAGAATCATAATAACTAAGAGAGAAACCTTGTTGAGAAAGTACAAAGCTAAACTTGGAAAACTAAGCTTGAGGAGATTGCTTGAGACCATATATAATCTTACAAAGATGATAAACTTGACTGGGAGGATAGTCACGACCTTGTGGAGGTTGTAAGCATACTGCCTCTGCCAAATTCCTATTAAGAAATTCATTTTTACATCTATCTGGAACATTTTTCACTGTCTAACAGTTGAAACAACAAATAATGAACGAAAAGTGGTAAGGCGCACAACTGAAGTAAAAGTTTCCTCGTAGTCAATACCATATTCTTGTGTGAATCCTTTAGGAATAAGATGAGCCTTATCGCGCTCTACTGGTCCATCAATATGAGTTTCAATCTTGAACACTCACTTACTTCCTATATACTCTTCTTATATAACACCCTGCCTCCCCCCTCTGGTCCTTTTTTTTTATTCCTGAGGGTGCATTTACCGAAATGCCCTTAAACCAATACAAGCCGACACGATAATGTCACGTGCAACACATTCATCAATCATCACGACCACCTGAGAGGCAGAACATCACTTTTATCTCTTTCTCTTTCTGTTTCATCCAACTCTATGAGACAATAACTCACACATATTTCATAAAAACTCTTCGAAACCTTGTGATAAAATAAATCAGTACCATTTATTTGAAAATCAATCTCAATATTCAAGAGGTATAGAAATCTTCGTGCTTATTACAATGAAAAAACTTCAAAATGGATAAAGGAAATGTAACACTCCGTAACTTCGAGAGTGTGCCACGTCGCGAGCAAATAATTAGATAAATAAAATAAAGCAATTACAACAAATAAATAGCGAGAAATAGAACAAAAAAATAATAATAATAAATAAACAAAATAATACAACACATACACGTT
>JAJIYU010002584.1:0-29859 GCA_030144865.1 Tinospora cordifolia
CTGAAATCCGGCAGAGTTCCGTTGCTTCAAGTCTTCCAAACACTCAAGAACTCTTAAGAACACTCAAGAACACTTAAGAACACTCAAGAATAGTTCAAGATCACTCAAGAACTAAGGGGATTGCCAAGAAGAAGGCTAGAATGATTCAAGAAGGACTAGTATGCTCTTGAATTGGGATGAATGAAATTGTGAGCATGGGGGTCCTTTATATAGGCTTCAAACTAGTGTAAAATGACAAGTTTTTTGGTGGGAAACTTGCAAAAGTTTAAATTTTCGTGCCCCCCAAGCATAGGAAAATAGTAGGTATTTTTTTTTAAAATTTTTTTGGAGTTTAGAAACATTTTTTTTGGATTTTTTGAAGTATTTTTAATGATTTATTTCGGATTTTCGCTTATTAAATTCGGAGCATCAATTTTCGACCGTCAGATCATCCTCAAGATGTCGTTCGTGATCAAGATCAGGCGAATAGAATGACAGCCGTTAGATTTGCCTCGTGACACGCATTAGGATTTAATCGACACCGTTAGATTTTCCTCGGATCAAGCAACATAATCAGATCTTCAATCTCGTCCGTCGGATTTCCTCGAGCAGAGTGATCGTTCTCGATTGAGTTTTGGCAGGTGAGATCTTGGCCGTTGATGATCCTCGATCACAGCATCAGATCGCGATTGAGATTTTTGGATTTGGTCTGGACCGTTGATCATCCTCGAGCACAGCACCGTTTGTGATTTAGAAAAAACGGCTTTGATCTTCGCCGTTGGATGGACCTCTAGTACAACACAGATGATTATCAAAACATATTCACAGATCCTGTCCGTTGGATTTTCCTCGATCGCTGTACTTTCGCGATCAACGAAAACCATCCGAACTGTTAGATCAGGCCAATCGTTTCTGGGCCGTTGGATTTGCGTGATTCAGTGCATCCGGGAGTCGTTTTGGCTTTGATCGTGACCGTGAGATCTTCGATCGTGCAGATGATGGATTTCTGGCCGTTGGATCGTGTTTCTAATACCAAAATCACTCTTCTAAGTTGCTATTATTCGAAAATTGCCAATTAAACACTTTCTAATTGATAAAAACTTGATTTTCTTATATATTCCCTTCTATTTTGATGATTTGCTAATTTTTTTTCCTTTTTCTAATTATTTAATATTTTATTTGTTTTATATTTTCTATTTCCTTAATATTTTTAATGCTAATATTTGGATAATCTATATTTTCCTTTTCCATAATTACATAATTTATTTCTTATTTCATTTTTAGATAAATTATGTAATTATACACTATTATTTACATAATGTTTGATTTTTAATAAATACATTTTATTTAATTATATGATTTTTTTTCTATGTACATATTCTCATAATATGTAGTATTAACATTTATTATGCTAACACATACCTTATTCATTCACATATTAGTCAATATGTGTGTACACTTTATTTCTATTTATTTCTTAAGCAATTCCTTAAATTTTATAATTAATTCTACTAAATTGTAATTTTCATTTAATTATCCTAATTTTTTATTATATCTCCAATATAAATTATTTTTCATGTGCCAACCAACCATTTGCATCCAAAATTTCTTAAAATCTTTGAAATTAATTTATTCAACTTATTTTATTTATTTTAAATTTTTTGACAAAATTCTGGGATATTACATGCCTAGGATGGGTCAAGGCCCGTCTCACCAGCCAGTTCGGCTTGGGCCCCTGAGCCCGAGCCAATTCTCGGCCCGTGCGGTTGAGATTCATTATTTTTTTTTGTGTTTGTTTTGATTTTCTTTATTTATTTTCATTCCTTTTTTTTTGGTATATATACATACACATATATACTTATTTTTCACAGTTTTTTTAAAATTTTATTTAATCTATTTCTACTTCAACTTCTTCAAAATATCCAATTATTCACCATTTTCATCATTTATACAATTATTTTTTCTAAAATTGAATAATTCTCCCAAAAATTACATTTTTCTCCCAAAAATTCTATTAATTATTCTAAAATCTCATAATCATTTTGAAAAATTATATTTCTCCAAAAATTATATTTCCTTACAATTTCATGTATTTTTCTCTTAAAATTATATATTTTTTTCAATTACTCTAATTTCTTTTAATAAATAATTTAAAATTAAAAAAATAAAAAAATTCATGTATTTTCATTAAAAATTTTAGAAAATATATATATCGGACCCAATAATTTTTGTGTATCAAATCATGGGCCATCACATCTATGAGCATTCTTTTTCTTGCATTATTTGCATCCTTGTATGTGCTTGTTTCACTGCATAAATTTCTACAATTTTCACCACCCAAAAAACTCTAAGAAAACTCTAAATTCATGTGCATATATCTCTACATAATCTCACAAAAAATGGCTATTTTCGCGACCCAAAAAATGCAAAAACTTTTAAAAAACAAATGCTTAAAAATATAAGCAAATTAACCAAACAAATGAAAGGGTATTGCCTTCCCTTTCTTTTTCATTATGTTATAGCAAGAACTAGTGATCATGATAAAAAAAAGAACACAAGATTAGTATGAAATTGCAATAACCCACAAAACTTACTACTTCACTTATTATATCACCACAAAAAAGAACATAAGAAGGGCAAAAGCATGGTCTTTGCTACCTAGACTGGCTAAAAAAAATAAAATAATAATTGTTACTAGATGGTTAGGTGATAATTAAGTCAAATTTTCTAATTCCAACAAGTTATAGTTTTGAACGTACAAAGTAGTGTAAGGTAACTTACGGATCACATCGGAAACTTTCTCAATTCATGTCATGAGTTAGGTATGGTTGGGAAATACAAACTGAAAAAGATTCTGGGTTGAGTCATCTGTCCATCGATAAATATATGGGAATTAAACTAATCATATTGCAGTTTTCTCATTCAAAAAGTGAAAAAGAAAAGAACTATTTATTTGTACTTTTCTTAAAACAGAAAGACTTTCCTTTTAATCAACTGTATGAATGAATCACTGTAATAGCTGATTGTAAGGGGATGGAACCAATAGTTTGTCTGTCCATTGTCATTTTCACCAAATTAAGTATGAAACCAAAAATTCACATGTAGCAAAGACTTACAGTTACTCTAAAGACATAAAAGTAAGAATTCAAAAGAAGCCACAAAACTGTAGGGTTGGTGATGTTGATAGTCTGCATCAGTTGCATTATTAAACTCCAAAAAGTATAGAATCTCACCTTAAATCTTGGATTACCTTTATCTAATCTATTTAACACATATGTACAAATAACTCATACGTAGAAATAATCCATATCAAAAAGTTGAGAAAACTGATAATAGCAGCTCCAATTTTATGAGGAGATGTGTGGAGTATCTATGCTTAAATTCATAAAAAATATAATAAAGTTTCAATTTTTTTTTTTCCGGTGCGACAGAGAGTAAGATTTTTACCCAAAAGAAAAAATCACCTGTTCTTTTTGCTCCTGATATAAACATGCATAGCTCCATAAATCCAACCCAAACAACCTTAAGTTTTTTCTTTTTTTTTTTTTCCAAAATTTCCTTCTCTGTACAAGAATCAATGCATCTCAATAAATCTCAACCCAAATCTCAAGTCAATAATTATCAACAAGAAAAAAATAATAATAACAGAGTGGTGAAGGAAGGAAAAAAGAAAGAAACGTTCATGAAGAGCTAGAAAGGAATAAATCGATTAGATAAAAGAAGATCCAAATCAATTTAGAAAAAATAAACAAATTAATCAAAACTGAATAGATTAAAAACACCTGCGATTAGAAAGGAATAACTAAGACTACCTGCCATTAAAGATTTAAAGCTTGAAGAGGAGGAGAGATATGTTACCTTTCTAAAATTAATTACTAAATATATTTACTCTTTTAACATGTGATCTTTCTAAAATTTCACTTGCAATAGATATTTTCACCTTTCAAACTTTATTTAATAATAGAAAACCCATAGAATGTTCGGCAATCTCCTTACTTACGTCGTACGATAATATTACGTTACAAGAGGAGCGCCGTCAATCTCTTTTTTTCACCCTTATCTTCAGCCCGGCTTTCATCCTCAGTGTCAAAGAAAGCAAGTGGTCTGGACACATGTCTTTGTTAAGAACCTCCACCTCAAACTGCTCCATCACCGAGGCTGCTATCGATTTCATTTGAATGTACGCCATGTCTTTTCCCAAACAAATCCTCGGTCCGGCATGAAATACCGGGAACCGATACGCACTTTCCGCTCTAAACGTTCCGTCTTCCAACCACCTCTCCGGGACGAACTCCCTACAATCCTTCCCCCAGATACTCTCCATTCTTCCCATCGCGTAAGTATTATACGACAGAAACCATCCCTTCCGGAGGCGTGTACCGTCCGGCAGGATGTCATCTTCCTCGCATGCCTTGCTATCCACCGGCACCGGAGGATACAGCCTCATTGTCTCAGAAATTGCCGCGTGTAAGTAATTCATCTGACGTAGCTCTTCCAAATTATACGTTTCACCAATACGTTTCCCGTTACGACTTCGTATCGTTTCAAGTTCCTTTAAAATGTTGCGTCGGATATCGGGTCGAGAAGCTAGGATCCAGAAGAACCAAGAAAGGGCCGAAGACGTTGTGTCTCGTCCAGCCAGAATGAAGCTTATCACGATATCTCGCAAGAAATCGGGAGAATCATTATGGCTCGAGATAAATCGTGACAGTAAATCTGTTTCCTCTACTTCTTTAGTTTCCTTCCGGTGATAATCCTGCTCTTTCAATCTGGACCTGATAATCCGATCCGCGAACTCGTGAACCGTTTTGATAGATTTCTTCAACCGCTTCTCCGAACCGATATGGATCCACTTCTTGACCAGCCAGAGGAACGGAACCGCGTACATGAAGCGCCCAGCGCTGAGCGTGGCGGCGTCTTCGAAAGCGCGCATGAACTCCCGGCCGGCGTCATCGTTGCAGGAGAGACACGCTGGGTCTTCATTGAACGCGAGCTTGCAAACGTTATCGAAGGCAAACCGTTCAAGAATATCTTGAAGATCGAGAACTTGGTTTGTTTCGGTTGCTTGTGTTAACAGTGGCATTAATCTAAATTGAAGCTCGTGTTGGACATTGTCTATGATGAAGCAACGAAGGGATTTTGTGTTGAATTCGAAGCTCGCTGTTTTACGTTGGATCTTCCAGAGCTCGGCGTCGGAGTTAAAGATGCCGTGGCCTAGGAAGTCTTGGAGGAGGAAAATGAACCGCGTGCCTTTAGGGTAATTATCAAAGTTGGTTTTGAGCATGTACTCTACGTTGGACGGGTTGGCGGTGATGACGCCCCAGTTGCCTGGTCGCCGGAAGGTGATAGTGTTGGTAGGGGCAGAAGCCAGGACGTCGGTCATCCATTCGAGGAATCGACGTCGGTTTTTGACAAATTCCGGTAGGTTTCCAAGAAGCGGGTAGCTTTTCAAGTTGGGTTTGTGGGATGAAATGGGTCGTGGTTCTAGTGTTTTAGAAGAATAAAAAACGTAGAGATATAAGGAGATAGCCGCGAGGAAGATTAAGAGGAGGAGAAGGAACTGCAGGTTAAAAAGATCCATGACTGCAAAGCTGTGCAAAGCTTAAAAGGAAAAGTAGGCTTTTAAGGAATTATTGGTTTTCTTCTCCCCTTGTCTTTTTGTTCTTGATTCATCTAATCGCTGTTTTGTTGTTTAATTATTGCCACGTTGTTCGTTTGGGATTCATAGGTTCTCAGGTGCAGATGACCTGTTGGGAAGAAGGTAGTGACGTAATTAAATATGCCACAACAAGAGTCATATTGAGTAACAAAAGTTTTGGTACAACATGGTTTAGTCAACCCATATAATAATTAGCTCCGCTTAATTTCTTAAGTCCTGACATCTTTATTTAGTTAATATTTTTAGATAGCTTTTAGTACTTTAATTGTACCTTAATTTACCACTAAATAAAATATAAAACTTAACAAAATTTATACTGTTTTTTAATTTTTTTTGGATAATTACTATAAAAATAAGTTAAGAAAAAAGAGAAGTTTACATGTCTTTTTTTTTTAAAAAAAAGTTAAATTTATTATTTTTTTTATTGTTATGTTTACCTCTATTGCAAGTATATGATAAAAGATGGTAGGCGTAACAGTTCTTATCACCGTGTTATAAAGTCATATCATTAATAAATATTATTTAATATTATAAATTTAAAATTAATTAATTATGTTAGATATATAAATTTAAATTTAATTTATTTATTAATTACATTATATTCACGTATCTATATATCATATAAAATAATCATGTTAGATATACAAATTTAAATTCAATTTATTTATTAATTACATCATATTCATGTATCTATATATCATATAAAATAGTTTTTTGTAAAAATTTTAACAGAAACACAAAATATAAATAATTTATTAAAAATAAATTAAATCAAAAAATATTTTTTAGTAATAAAAAATTATATCATCAATATATCAATAAATGTATGTATTTTAAATTAAGCAATTTAGAGTATGTTTTTGAATATTATTTATATATTATAAACTTAAATTCAATTTATTTATTAATTAGATATACAAATTTAAATTCAACTTATTTATTAATTGCATCATATTCATGCATCTATATATCATATAAAATAATTTTTTGTAAAAATTTCAACAGAAACGCAAAATATAAATAATTTATTAAAAATAAATTAAATCAAAATTTTTTTTTAATAATAAAAAATTATATCATCAATATATCAATAAATGTATAAATTTTAAATTAAGCAATTTAGAATATGTTTTTTAACTTGTCTATAATCAAGTTAAATATATAATTTTTGAATTTAGTAGGATATTCTGTTTATAACTTGAAATTTAATTACATTTAATCGTGTTTAACTTATTTTGTTGGGACCCCTTCTCTAGGGCAAAGGATGAACCGATTGGCACAGCGCCCGACAAACTCGCTTGCAGGCCGAGCTTGCCAAGACGTTGTTAAGCCTCATTCTTCAACATTACGCCTAACACTATCAGAGTAATTATAGGGATGCAGAAGAAACTTAAACGTGTAAACGCTAAAAGATTACAATTTTATCAAATAGGTCATCAAAAACATGAGTAGCAACGAGAATGCTTAATCCATTATGTACAAGGCTTTCCTCACCCCCTATACATCGCTCTAACCCTCAAACAATAAATAGCATGAAGGAAACCTACCAAAAAGGATAAGAGAGTGCAACTCTATGCAATGGCCACTCCCTTGCCCTTGTCCATAGTAGAAAGACCTGAAAAGTTAGAGTAGTGAGCCTAATTGTCCATGGAGGCTCAGTGAGTAATGCAGTTTAATTCATAATTTAAAACAAGCATTCCAAAAATAGAGCACATGCCATGAATGCATGAACAATAACATTATGCGAGTGAATGCAACAGTGAATATAATTTAAATCTATAATGTAGTCGTGCACCTTCATTTGAAAACAGTTAAATGGTGAAAGCATTTGCCGAGGTTCTCACTAGCCTTCAAGGCGACTAAAAATCCACTCGAGCTAGTCACAGACAGTTAAGCATATCATGTCGACTCGATTAGGACTTATTGCCATTGCCATCAATCGTAATGACCCGATCAGGACATTGTCGTTGCCATATTGTGACGGCCCGATTAGGACGTATTGTCATTGTCATATCGTGGGCCCACAGAAATCCCTTAGTGGGCACTCTATATTAGGTGATCACTATTAGGGCCGTATGAGGGACCGATACAACTCTCCCTAACCGTGTACCTCTAGCTTCGAGACTCGGTACATTTTTCATTTAAAACTCATTTAAAAGGTGGAGATTCATCACAATATGTAATATTATTTTCATAAATGCACATAATAACAAGCTTTAAGAAACAAGTTAGAAAACATTACTCACACAGATGCTCTGCTCTTGGTGCTCCTTTCGCGATAGGTCGCCTCCCACTAATACTTGGTCCTGCGAAATTGACGTAGCTTCTTAATATTAACATGGGACTTGGCTCACTCTAACTCTATGTCATTGGTCAATCGATGGATTGACCCAGTCAAGGGTGATCTTCTATGCTAGTTCAACTTACCTTAAGTTGCTAAGTCAATTTGATCGACCTTGGTCAATCAACCCTAGTCAAACCTATCACTTGCTGACCTAGGTCGTCAACAGAGTCCCAAATGATTAATTTTGGTCCTCATTGAGTCAATTGGGCCAAAATGGGTCAAAATTCCCAATTATCATCACTTAGGCACATCTTTAGCTTATGGTCCTAACTACACAACAATTTTTCTAATTTTTCTGTGGGTAATTCGTACATCGAATTTGGGCCAAATTTTGCAAATCTTTTTTAGACTCCTTAAATCTTTCCCAAAATTTTAAATCATAATTTTAGGACTCCATTTGATAGTGTTTTTAACTAAGATATCAAGGTTTGTGTGTTCTCGGGTCTCATGTGACAGGCAGTGAAGGTTTGCATAATTTGACCTACTTATTCGCATCAGAATGCTCTGAACTTTGGTAGGCATCTTCTAGACATACTTAGGAATATCTCAACCAAATTTCAACCCAATCCACTGAGGTTTGGTCATTCAATTTACTTTTAGAATGTTCAGCCGAATTATAGTGATTTCTAGGTTCACATTTCTATCATTCTTTCATGTGTTTATTTACCTCACCAAACCTCTAATCTAAGGGTCATTCCTTGCACATATTGCAAGTATGTAGGTCATTCTAAAATTCCCTATCAAGGATTCTTCCAAACATTAAGCATATATAGGCCCAAGGTCATGTTCAAACGTCTCATTAAACATGTCACATGCATTCCAAAACTCGAGAATTTTCCTAAAGTGTTAAACATCTAACTAACATAGAATATTTGCAAGTGTACTAAATCATATTCACATAGGCTCATGGTTAGATCTTTATACCTCTCTGTAGCCTCTACTATGAGGCTTTAAACACCTCCAGTTTCAGCCCCAAGGGATGTCCTTATGTGCTCCAAATACAGCCTCAAATCTGGTCTAATGCCTAATATAATTCTGTTGGTACTATCACAATAGTGAATCACATAGTCAACACCAGTGACTTATAAAACATATTAAATGTTCTAGTATTTAGTTTTTACCACTTGGACACTTAAATATACATAATGAGAGGTAAAATAAAGGGTTTTACCTTAGAGACAAACCTAGAATGGTTCAGATGTGAGCCCCTTAAAGTTGTCCCAACACTATTTCTGTTACATTGCTGCAACAGTGAGTAGATAACCAACTTTAATGGCTTGAAAAACATGTGTAAAGCCTTATTTTTCATTTTCTATCAGTTGGAGGTTAGAATACACATGGAAATGAAGAAGATGGTCTCACCTCCAAAATGGGCTTGAAACGGCCTAGGAATCAAAGCTCCAAAGGTGGCTTCAACACAGACTTTTCTATTTTCTAGGTTTGAACACTATGAACAACACCTCTTTTCTGGGGTTTCAGCTCCAAATGGTTCCAAGCTTCAACGAGTTGCTTCTAGGACTTTGTAGATGGTAGTAAGAGCTTTAAAAAAAGCTAAGATTCAATGGATTTTGCCATGAAACGAAGGAGATTTGAGCTTGTGAACAAGGGCTACAACAGCTAAAAATTCTGGACTTATGCACAAGAATGGGTTTTGTTGCATAAAAGGGAGCTTGCTTGGCCACATAGGATGACACGTGGCTACTCATGTGGCCTCCAAGCTCTCATTCTGGATGCCCAGTTGGCAATGTCCATTGGCCATATCAGGTGGTTGAGCTTGAGGGCCAAAAAAAGAAATAACAGGGGTGCAATACTATGGATTTCCATGGTTTAATGGCTGAAAAATGCCTAGAAAATCACCAAAAATCGGGCTAAAAATCACACACAAAGCCAAAACCAAGGGACTGGACTAGTTGGACGCGTGGGCCAGCCCACGCTTTAGCCTCAAACTCGCACACACCAACGGGTTTGGCCGACGACCCGTGCACCGATATTGAATTTTTTTTTTTTTTACTTTCCATTTCCTTTGTTTTTCATTTTCCATTTTCCCACACACACACACACACACACACACACACACACACACACACACATATATATATATATATATATAATTTCACCTTTTTTTTTCTCTCTAAAATTATAAAAATAATAAATCCATCATTTTCTCACCAAAATGTTTTTATTACATATCATTTCATCATTTATCCAATTATTTTCTCCGAAAATTGAATAATTCACCTAAAATCATATTTTTCTTCCAAAAATTTCATTTATCATTCTAAAAATTTTATAATTATTTCAAAAATTCAATAATCAATCCTAAAAATCATTTCACTCAAGAAAACACATATTCCTTATAGTTTCATGTGTTTTCTCCTCAAAATTGCATTTTTTCCCATTATCCTAATTTTCTTCAATAAATGATTTGAAATTGAGAAAATTTTATATGTTTTCATTAAAAATTCCAAAAATACATAAAATATACATGTATCGGATCCATCAATCTGATGTCTAAAATGTAGGTCGTCACAGTCTCCCCTCCTTAAAACAAATTTTGTCTTCGAAATTTTCTAATACATTAAAGGTCAAGGGGCAACTCCCATAATCTCTGGGAAATGACTCGTCCTATAATCTTCTCGCTCCCAGGTGTCCTGCTCGACACCGTAGAACTGCCGACATACTCGTACTAGTAGTATCTCTTTGTTGCGCAATTTTCTTATAGCTCAATCAATAATAGCTACCGGAGCCTCATCATATATATAGTCCTCTCGCAAGTCAACATGTCTCCAATTAATCACATGCGAGGGATCAGGGTGGTACTTCTTCAACATCGACACATGAAACATGTTATGTGCCCCCGTTAACTGAGGCGGTAACACCATCGGTATGCTACGAAACCCACACCTCAAGGATCTCGAAAGGTCCAATATATTTCGGTGAGAGTTTCTCTAAAATGCCAAACCGAGTCTGCCCCTTTCTAGGGAAAACCCGAAGGAGTACATGATAACTGACCATAAACTCTAGGACCTTCCTCCAGTTATCTGCATAACTCTTATGTCTGTCCTGAGCTGTCTTCATGTTCTGACGGATTCGCTGAATCTTTTCATTTTGCTCTTGCATAAAAGTAGGCCCTAAGACGGCTGTGTTACCAACCTCAGCCCAACAAGCTAGTGATCAGCAAGGTCGACCATATAATGCCTCAAAAGGTGCCATGCTGATGCTCGCTTGATAACTGTTATTATATTCAAACTCACATAGGGGCAAGTTATCCTCCCAACTACCACAAAAATCAACAATGCATGCCCTCAACATATCCTCAAGCACCTGAATCACTCTGTCAGACTGACCATTAGTCTGTGGATGGAAGGTTGTGTTCAAGCTTACACTTGTCCCCAACTGATTCTGCAAGCTCTGGCAAAAATGGGACGTAAACTAAGTATCTCTGTCAGACAAAATGTACACTAGGACGCCATTTAATCTCAATTTCTCGCGGATATACACTCAACTCAGCCTCTCCACCGATTGTTTAGTATGCATTGGAAGGAAATGAGCGAACTTAGTAAGTCTATCCACAATGACCCAAACAGATTCGGGTCTCTGCTGAGTCCAGGGTAATCTCATCACAAAGTCCATGGTAATGTGCTCTCATTTCCACTTGGGAATAGCCAAGGGTCGTAATAAACCACTGGGTCTCTGGTCCTCAGCCTTAACCCACTGGCACATATGACATCTCTGCACAAAGGCTACAATATCTCGCTTCATCCCCGACCACCAATAAGTAGGTCGAGCATCTTGATATATGTTATTAGCACCTGGATGGGCGGTGTAGCTCGAGTGGTGTAGCTCTGCTAGCACTCCCTGTCTCAAGCGGAGTCATCTGGTACCCACAATCGTCCCCTAAACCTTAGTGCACCATCAGTGTCAATTGACCACTCCACATGAGAAGTGTTGTCAAGCGCTCCCGATACATCATAAAATCAACATCATGAAGCTGTACCTCCATAATCTTAGCAAGCAAAACTGGCTGGGGTCTCATCTATGCATTGACTCTAGTCTCGGTCAAAGTCTCGTGGATATTCATCATTGTCACATAATCAATCATCCTCCACTCCTGAGACATATGTCTAGCCACACAAGCAGTCTCGACCCATACTCTGCTAAGCGTGTCAGCCACCACATTGGCTTTCCTGAGGTGGTACTCAATTGTAAAGTCATAATCCTTAAGCAGCTCCCTCTACCTCCTCTGCCTCATATTAAGGTCTTTCTGTGAAAATAGGTACCTGAGGCTCTTATGATCAGAATAAAGCATAAAACGCTCACCATATAGATAGTGTCGCCAAATCTTGAGTAAAAACACTACTGCTGCCAGCTTTAGATCATGTACAGGGTAACTCCTCTCATGAACCTTCAGCTGTCGCGAGGCAAAAGTGCCAACCCCTTCATCCTGCATCAACACACACCCAAGGCCTATCCCACATGCATCTATATATATCGTCAACTCACGGCCTGGTTCGAGTAGCACAAGAAATGGGGTAGACGTCAAATGACGCTTCAACTCAAGAAAAACTTCATCACACTTATCTGTCCACACAAATGGCACGTCCTTCTAGGTAAGCTTCGTCATTGGAGCAGCGATCCTCGAGAAGTTTGGCACAAATCTACGGTAATAGCCTGCCAAACCCAAGAAACTAGGGATCTTTATCACGATGGTAGGTTTCAGCCAACCAATAATAGGTTCGACCTTAGCTGGATCAACTGAAATGCCCCTGGCTCCAACTACATGGCCTAAAAATCGGACTTCGGTCAACTAGAACTCGCACTTGCTAAACTTAACATACAACCAGTGATCTTAGAGGGTCTGTAGTGTGATCCTCAAATGCTCAGCATGTTCCTCCCTATTCTTCGAATAAATAAGGATGGCATCGATAAAGATGATGATAAATGAGTCGAGATAGGGATGAAACACTCTCTGCATCAAGTCCATAAATATTGCTGGGGCGTTTGTCACACCAAATGACATAACTAAGAACTTGTAGTTCCCATAGTGAGTCTGAAAGGCCGTCTTCGGTACATCTTCTTCCCTGACTCTCAGCTAATGGTACCTAGATCTCAAATCGATATTTGAAAACACTGTGGCACCTCGGAGCTAGTCAAACAAGTCATCAATGCGCGGGAGAGGGTACTTGTTCTTTACTGTCATGTTGTTCAACTGTCTATAGTCGATACATAAATGGAGGTTCCCATCCTTCTTCTTCACAAACAATACTGGGGCACCCCAAGGTGACATACTAGGGGTAATAAAACCCTTATTCATCAACTCTTCAAGTTGGACCTTCACTCCTACAATTCTTTGGGTGCCATTCGATAAGGAGGGATCGAAATGGGTTGTGTCCTCAGAATAATCTCAATGATAAAGTCAATCTCTTATTTGGGAGGTAAGCTAGGCAAGTCGTTGGGAAACACGTCAGGAAAGTCTCTAACAATAGGAATCTCATCTAAGCTCTGCTGTGAAGGTCCCTCACCAGTGGTGATCATACTAGCCAATGTATCTATCTTAGAGTGTGTCACTATCCTACCCATAGTCCTTGGTTTATCGGAAGCACTACCCTAGAAGGTGATAACAGGATATCCTAGAATCTGAAATATTACTCTCTTGGCAAAGTAGTCGACATAGGCATGATAAGTTGCTAACCAGTCCATCCTAAGTGCATCGAACTCCAAGAACTCTAGTACTCTAAGGTCTACCAGAGTCTCGAAGTCATCAAACCTCATGCAGCCCTCACAAATCAGGTTGTGGATGCGTTCCCATGCTGTCGTGCTCAACATGAGCCATGTAGAAGTTCTAACAGGTCTAAGTCCCAATCTATCTACGACATGCCTAGAAATAAAAAACAATATAGATCTAACATCAATTAACACATAGATAGATGTATCAAGTAGGAACATGTTACCCTGTACTAGAGCCTTCGTCGCTTCAGAATCCGGGTAGGTGATGGCCTGTGCTGTCTCTCGAGTAACGGTTGTGGGTACACTAGAAGCTGGGACACACATAGGGTACTGATATCGTTTGTGGCCTAGCTGACCACACTGGAAACATGTAATCAGACGCCTCTGCTCGGTCTGGCCTTGGCCCTGGCCTCTACCCCCTGAATCTCTGCTTCTATCTTTGCCTTGACCTCCACCTTGGCCCCCCTGCTGAGTCGGTGGCTGGCCCATCGGTTAGTATACCTGCATTGGGGTGGCACGAGTGTGACTGTAACAGTTGGCTGAGTCTGTGCCGCTCCAGACTGTCCCTTTGAATACTTCCTCTTCCTATTAAATCTGCTTGATCGGGACCCACCACGATAAGCTCCCTGTGTCTGCGACTGTAGTTGTGACTGAGGCTGCGTTTGCAAGGGGGCACTCTGTAGTACCTGAGTAATCGGATGCTAATCCCTACCATCCGTCTCAAATTGTAGTGCGTGCCTCTGTATAATCTCCAGAGTTGCCTCACTATATGCTGATGTTGCCTGTTTGATGCTGGGCCTCAACGCATGATGGAAGAATCCTACCCTCTCCCTCGGCTTGCCCACTAACTCGAGCACATATGCCTCTAGCTGGAAAAATCTATGGATACACTCCCTAACTGACATGTTCCCCTGCTATAAGGTCAGAAACTCCACCTTCTTATGCTTTCGCTCTGTTGTAGGGATGTAGGCACTTAGAAATAACTCCCAAAAGGGCCCATGTAGAAATTTGTCCCTCTATAGTTTGGGTGGCCCTCCACCATATCGTGGCTTCATCCTCAAGCATGTGCATCGCAAATAGCACTTGATTCTCTTCTGACAGCTTCAACGTCGTAGCATTCTTCTCAATATTGAGAAGCCAGTTCTCAGCTGCATCCAAACTCAAGCCCCCATAGAATTCCTTGGGCTTCAGGTCCAAGAATCTCTTTAGGAGGCGATCATGGGTAAGAGTCATCACCCTGTTTCATCGGGGTTGCCTCTGCCTGGACCGCGACCCTCTCGTCCTCCCAAATATCGGGTATAACTGGTGCAGGAGGCACTGTTAGCTCAACCCTCTGTCTCTCGGTCGCGATCCTGTCAAGCCTCTCACTCAATAAGGCTACCTGGGCGTGACCAGCCTCATTAGACTCCCTGATCAAGGCCTCCAGCCTCTGTATAACATCCTGCTCGACCTAAACTGGAGGTGGTGGTAGCGGTACCGGCTCTGGAGTCTTGCGTGTTCTCCCACGTCGAGGAGGCATCATGGTTTGTATAAAATGTTTAACATTTATTAATTCCCAAATGAGCAAACCACAACTTTAGATACTTATGACAAGAGGTAATCACACATTAAGGTGATTATCTCTAGGGAATAACCTAACCCGCAAGGTTCAAAGTCTTAGTCTTAAAATTCTTTACCACCCTATGACAGTCCGATTCCCCTTGTGATACGGCCACTCTCACTTGGTTCCTCTTCCTGTCAATCAGGAGTTAGAAAGTTTTGTCCATACTCCCACTATGCTACTCCAAGTCATTTCTAAGTTTTTTTTTGTACTTCTACGATTACTCTGAAATTTCCCTCGGTTAATAGCAATTGCTATTCCTCAATTGGAAAAACCTTGGGCTCTAATACCAATGCTGTCAGGACCCCTTTTCTAAGGCAAAGGATGAATCGACTGACACAGCGCCCGTAGGCTAAGCTTGCCAAAACACTGTTAAGCCTCATTCCTCAACACCATGCCTAACACTATCAGAGTAATCATAGGGATGCAGAAGATACTTAAACACGTAAACACTAGAAAGATTACAATTTTATCAAATAGGTCATAAAAAACATTAGTACCAAAACATGAGTAGTAACGAGAGTGCTTAATCCATTATGTACAAGGCTTTCGTCACCCTTATACGTCGCTCTAACCCTTGAACAATAAATGGCATGAAGAAAACATACCAAAAGGGATGAGAGAGTGCAGCTTTATGTAATAGCCACTCCCTTGCCCTTGTCCACAACAGAAGGACCTGAAAAGTTAGAGTAGTGAGCCTAATTGTCCATGGCGGCTAAGTGAGTAATGCAGTCTAATTCATAACTTAAAACAAACATTTCACAAATAAAACATATGCCATGAATGCATAAACAATAGCATTATGCGAGTGAATGCAACAGTGAATACAGTTTAAATCCATAATGCAGTTGTGCACCTTCAATTGAAAACAGTTAACTAGTTAAAGCATTCATTGAGGCTCTCACTAGCCCCCAAGGCGACTAAAAATCCACTCGAGTGGGTCACAGATAGTTAGGCGTATCATGTCGACTCGATTAAGACTTATTTTCGTTGCCATTAATCATAACGATTCGATCAAGACTTATTGCTGTTACCATATTGTGACAGCCCGATTAGGACTTATTGTCGTTGCCATATCATGGGCCCACAGAACCCTCTCAGCGGACACTCTATGCTAGGTGGTCACTATCAGGGTCGTATAGGGGACCGACAAAACTCTCCCTAACCCTATACCTCTAGCCTCGAGACTTAGTGCACTTTTCATTTAAAACTTATTTAAAAGGTGTAGATTCATCATAATATGTAATATCATTTTCATAAATGCACAGAATAACAAGCTTTAAGAAACAAGTTAGAAAATATTATTCACAGGGATGCTCCGTTCCCAGTGCTCCTCTTGCAATCGGTCGCGTCCCGCTAAAACTTGGTCCTACGAAATCAACTTAGCTTCTTAATATTAACATGGAACTTGTCTCACTCTAACTCTACGTCATTGGTCGATTAATGGATTGACTCGGTCAAGGGTGGTTTATCTATGCTAGTTCAACTTACCTTAAGTTTCTAAGTCAATTTTATCAACCTTGGTCAACCCTAGTCAAACCTATCACTTGCTGACCTAGCTAGTCAACAGAGTCCCAAATGGTCAATTCTGGTCCTCATTGAGTCAATTGGGCCAAAATGGGTCAAAATTCCCAATTCTCACCACTTGGGCACATCTTTAGCTTATGGTCCTAACTGTGCAACAATTTTCTCGATTTTTTTGCGAGTAATTCATAAATCGGATTTGTGCCAAATTTTGCAGATCTTTTCTAGACTTCTTAAATCTTTCCCAAAATTTTAAATCAAAATTTTATGACTCCATTTGATAGTTTTTTAACTTAGATATCAGGGTTTGTGTGTTCTCAAGTCTCATGTGACAAGCAGTGGCTGTTTGCCTAATCTGACCTACTTATTCACATTAGAATGCTCTAAAATTTGGTAGGCATATTCTAGACATATTTAGAAATCGCTCCACCAAATTTCAGCCCAATCCACTGAGGTTTGGTCATTTAATTTACTTTCAGAATTCTCAGCCGAATTATAGTGATTTCTAGGTTCACATTTCTATCATTCTTTCATGTGTTTATTTACCTCACCAAACCTCTAATCTAAGGGTCATTCCTTGCACATATTGCAAGTACGTAGGTCATTCTAGAATTTCCTATCAAGGATTCTTCCAAACATTAAGCATATATAGGCCCAAGGTCATGTTCAAACGTCTCATTAAACATGTCATATGCATTCCAAAACTCGGGAATTTTCCTAAGTGTTAAACATCTAACTAACATAGAATATTTGCAAGTGTACTAAATCATATTCACATAGGCTCATGGTTAGATCTTTTTACCTCTTTGTAGCCTCTACTATGAGGCTTTAAACGCCTCTGGTTTCAGTCCCAAGGGGTGTCCTTAAGTGCCCCAAATACTACCTCAAATCTGGTCCAACACCTAATTCTATTGGCACTGTCGCAATAGTGAATCACACAATGAACACCAATGACTTATAAAACGTATTAAATGTTCTACTATCCAGTTTCTACCACTTGGACACTTAAATTCACATAATGAGAAGGAAAATAAAGGGTCTTATCTTAGGGACAAACCTGGAATGGTTCAGGTGTGAGCACCTTAAAGTTGTCCCAACACTATTTCTGTTACACTGCTACAACATTGAGTAGATAGATAACCAACTTTAATGGCTTGGAAAACATGTGTAAAACCTTATTCTTTGTTTTCTATCAGTTGGAGGTTCGAACACACATGGAACTGAATAAGATGGACAGTCTCACCTCCAAAATGGGCTTGAAACAACCTAGGAATTGAAGCTCCAAAGGTGGCTTCAACATAGAATTTTTTGGTTTTTGGGTTTGAACACTATGAACAACACCTCTTTTCTGGGGTTTCAACTCCAAATGGTTCCAAGATTCAGTGAGTTGCTTGTGGGACTTCGAAGATGGTAGTAAAAGCTTTAAAACAAGCTAAGATTCAATGGATTTGGCCACGAAACGAAGGAGATTCGAGTTTCTGAACAAGGGCTACAACAACTGAAAATTCTAGACTTATGCTCAAGAATGGGTTTTGTTGCATGAAAGGGAGCTTGCGTGGCCACATAGGATGACATGTGGCCACCCCCGTGGCCTCCAATCTCTCATGCTGGATGCCCAGTTGGCAATGTCCATTGGCCATATCAGGTGGTTGAGCTTGATGGCAAAAAAAACTAGGGGTGTAGTACTATGGATTCTCATGGTTTAATAGCTAGAAAATACCCAAAAAAATCACCAAAAATGGGGCTAAAAATCACACAAAATGGCAAAACCAAGGGGCTGGACTCATTGGGCGCATGGGCTTGCCACGACGTGGGCCAGCCCACAGTTGAGCCTCAAACTCGCGCAGGACGTTGGCTCGCTCGCTCGGTTTGGCACGGGTCCAGCCAATGACCCAACTGATTTTGGCTCGTGTGCCGAAATTGAATTTTTTTTGTTTTACATTCCATTTCTTTTGTTTTTCATTTTCCATTTTCTTACACACACACACACGCACACACACACACACATATAATTTCACCTTTTTCTTCTCTCTAAAATTATAAAAACGATTAATCCATCATTTTCTCACCAAAATGTTCCTGTTATATATCATCTCATCATTTATCCAATTATTTTCTCCAAAAATTGAATAATTCACCTAAAATCATATTTTTCTCCCAAAAATTCTATTTATCATTCTAAAAATTTTATAATTATTCAAAAAATTCAATAATCAATCTCAAAAATCATTTCTCTCAAGAAAACACATTTTCCTTATAGTTTCGTGTGTTTTTTTCTCAAACTTACAATTTTTCTATTAATTTAATTTTCGTCAATAAATAATTCAAAATTGAGAAAATTTCATATATTTTTATTAAAAATTCAGAAAATACATAAATTATACATGTATCGGATCCATCAATCCAATGTCTAAAATGTGGGTTGTCACATGTTTGAACACAAACTCATTTATATTAAACTCAAACATGTTAAATGCATGTCAAATTTGGATCAGATTATCGTATTGTGTCATAAATTGTCACACCTAATTTTTTTTTAATTTTAATATTGTTGTTTTCTTTTCAAAGTCGTTAAAAAATTGGTGTTTGGAAGTTTAACTTTTAAACCCTAATCTCAGATGATTTCTTCTTCTTGGTTCCTTTTTTTGGCAACTTGCATTCTTTTATTACTCTACAAGTCAAGACTCTCCCCCAAAGTGTGCTTCTTCCCATTTTCCTCTTCTTCTCTTGTTAGCTTCTTCTTCTTATTTTATTCTTCTTTCTAGTTTTAGAAGTTTATTTATAATTTTTTTTCTATTTTTCTATTCTTAATTGCTTCTATTCTTCTCTCTAGAATTTCTTTTGTCATGTTATCTACATCTTAATTTCTATCGTTCTATTTTCTTCTAATAATAATTATTTTTCTTTGTTTTATGTGTATTTTTTTCCAATTTCACCACGCAACTTATTTTAGTAATGTTTTGTATTGGTTTTGTTTTGTTTTGTTTTGTTTTCTTTCTTTTTTTTATTTTTATTTTGAGTACAATAATTAATTGCTCCATTGCTCAAATAAATTTGAAATTCGAGACTTTTTAGTTCTAATTCAATATTCGTTGTAACTTTTGGTTTTTCTTTTGTGGATAATCTTAAGTTAATACAAAGTGAAACAAAAAAGACAAATAGATCTAAGAAAAAAGTAATTGTGATGTTTTCTCAAACATGTACTACAATACCTCATTTAAATTTGATTATAACACAGTTGGAGCTATTTAATATTTATATTATTTGTCTTAATATAACGTTCATAAATTATGGTGTCTTCATAGTTATTTCCAATACAACAAAGCATAGTGAGTGCACCAACAATTGTTTATAACTTCATTCAAAAAGAAGCTATTGAGATGAATTGTTTAGGGTTTACAATTCAATGGACTTTCGTAGTAAAAAAAATGAAGAAAATTATTTACAATATAATATTAAAATGAATGATATGAAGATGTTTGTTGTTTGGGATAGAATTGTAAATCAACTTTACCATTGAAGATATATGAACAAACTTTTTATTATTTGATCATGCAACTCAAGTTTTTGTTTGTAAAAGTTTAAATTCTTAAAATAAATATTTGATGCCCCAATTTTCCAAAACTCTTTTTCAGTATTAGGAAACACGCAGAACATCCTAAGTTTTAAAACCCTCCAATTAATATTTTTTTTCTGTTATTATATTTATTTTTTTCAATAAAAATAATTATTTAGAAATGATAAAACAATTTTTTCTAACTCTTCCAAAGTTCACTTTTTTTTTTCCTTTCCTTTTCCTCTTTCCTTGTCATGGTGACATCCATTATTTAGAAATGATAAAAGTAGAAATAAGTAGTGAGCTCAAAGAGTCCAGTAGATCTATCTTAAACAGTATACAATCCATTAATTAAACAAAAATAATAAACACTAAACACTAGCAAATATTAAACATTTTCAAACTTCAATTTGTTTTGGTCATAACTTTTTCTAGTAAGGAGATTATCTTTAGGTGGCTCTTCAATCATCTTGTGCATCAGACATTATAATTCCTTTATGTAACGACCAAGGAGTGTGCACATATACAACTAACTAAAGGCTGAATTGCAACCAATCTACAAATGTGTCATACAACAAAAATTTTTAAGTTTATTAATTAAATAAAAATATTAAATAATTTTATAAATATTTTCAGAAATCATAAAATTGCATGAAATAGAGTATTTAGATGACATAAAACATAAAAATATATTATTTAAATGTCCTAAGTGACATGTAATACCCTAAAATTTTAACCCTAATTAAACATAGTTAGTAATATTCAATTACACTTTAAAATTGGTTAAGTTAACCTTAATAACACGAAAACTGAGAATAATCAAAACATTAAATTGAGCACAAAATGAGTGAATTTAGCAACGAAATTGACTTGGAAATCCTCAAGCCATCACAAGTAATTGAACAAAAAAAACCATTGTATCATACTAGGCATAAGTAATAGCGTGCTACATTTTGAAACTTACTTGGAAAACACAAGGCTGCATTGCGTTGTGTAAGCCCAAGTGGACCCACTTTAGAGATGAAGGGTTTGAGTGTTTTGATTGACCTCACTACCAAGATTTGGAACACTGAGGTAGATTTCTTTTGGTATTAACATCAACTGATAGAACAAGTTATTGTTTGAATCATCTATTTGTGGAAGTGTTTGACATGTATGTTTTATTTCACTGAAATAATGGTTTAAATATTTGGGATGATCCATTAGGCTCTTTGAGCTCACCCCTTCTTTTCTATCATTTTAAGAAACCAGTGATCATATAACGACCCATATTTTTGAATATATATTTCTGTATATTTTTCTAAATTTTTAAATGAAAATACATGAATTTTCTCAAATTTTGCCTATTTAGTTAGAAAAAATAGGATTAATTGAGAGAGAAATTTTTAGAAAGAGAATATGTTGATTATTACGAAAATATGATTTTTGGGAGAAAATATGATTTTTAGGTTAATTATATGAATTTTAAGAAGTAATAATGAATTTTGGGGCAATTATTTGATTTTTACAGAAAATTGATAAATTTTTGAGTAAAAAAATGAAACTTGTGGAAAATAAATCTTAAATTAAAAATTAGTGTACAATTAGAAATATTTGAAGAGGTTGAGAGGAAAAATTGAATTAAATACACATATATGTATATGTATATATATACAAAGGGGAATAACACAAAAAAAGAAAAAAAAATTGCACCTGGGTAGCCCTGGAGCATATGCCTGGACTACCCAGGCCCGCAGGCCGACAACCGACCTAGCTCCCCCCTTCTCTTTCTTCTCTGTTTTCCTTCTCCTTACTTTTTTTTCCTTCTTTTCCAGCACCTGCAACCCAGAAATTTTGCTGTAGCTACCCTAGTTTTGTGGCCAGATTTCAGCTTCTATGATTGCCATCGACTAACCTCTGTGACTCTAGCTGGCAGGGCACATGCTGGCCACCCCCAAGGCTGGCCACATGGCGTCGTTTGGGTGGTGCAATGTTGCCCCAAAATGCAACAAAAACTTGAATTCTGTGTTTTCTCCAATTTTTCAGTTTGAACAACCTGTCTTCAAACACCCATATCTCCTTCATCCCACCTCCGTTTTGAGCATTCTTGTAGGCATTGGAAAGCTCTCGGTACCACCCTTAAAAAGGTGTTACCTATTGGTTGAAACCCCTAGCTGTTTGAAGCAGAAACAACAGCAAACCAAGGTTGGTTGCCATTGTCGAACCCAGAAAGCTAGGAAAAAAGAGTGTTCGTCCAATTTTGCGAGGCTGATTTCTAGGTCATCCGAAGTCTAATCTTAAGGTATTATAGCTCGTTTTAAAGCTTATAATGTCTACTTTAACTTTCATTTTTTTAGGAACACTAACTGACCTCTAAGAATGTGTCAAAAATGGCATCGTATAGAGGTTGCTCGCGATTGTGACAGAAAGAACATAGCGTTGGGGCAACTTTGTAGCAACATTCAAAGCACATCGATGACACCAAAGGATCCGAGATTTCGGGTGCACAAACTAGGCACTGAGAACTACAAGATGGTATAAATCTCAAACTGTAAGGCTTTGTATTAGTAATTTTACAAGCATGCAAAGATGTCATGTTGTATGTGAATCATAATACTTAGAAAATTTTCTGAAAAATTTGTTTACGCCTATGTTTTGTGCTTACTAGTACGAATTTTTAAAAATACTAAACCAGTCAAATGGACCTGAAATCTGGTGCTTGTATTCCTTAGACAACTAGTAATAGGAGAAAAAGTTTTGTCTTGAATTGATAAGTCTATGTGGGTCAATCAGATGCATTGTCGACTGCCTGTCACATGTAGTCTAGGAAATAGAAATCCCTGATATCCCCATTAGAAAACATATCAAATGAGGTACAAAAGTCAACAAGTAAAATTTTGGGAAATTTGACAAGTTTAGATGAAATCTAAAAGGTTTCATGCTAATCCATTATACGGATTGACCATAGAAAAATCGTAAAATATACTATGCAGATAGGACAAGAAGGCCAAAATTTAGGTATCTGATATCCTAAATGAAAACTAGGTCAAATGAAGTCCAAAAATCTCAAATTTAAATTCTGGTGAATATTTTGGGAGTATAGGTAGCATCTAAAAATTTTTTATGCAAATCTGACATACGTAGTGATCGCAAGAAAATTGAAAAATCTGCTGTGTAGATAGAATGAAAAATATGAAATTTGAGTACTTGATATCCCTATTAGAAAATGTATCAAATGAGGCCAAAAAATTAGAAACTAAAATTCTGGGGAATATTGAATGGGTGTAGATTATATTCTAAAAGTTTCAGGAAAATCCAACATACAAATTGCTCGTAGAAAAATCGACAAATTTGTTGCGTAAATTGGACCTAAAGTAGGAAATTGACTAAGTATGGAAAAATTAGGGGATTTTGACCAAATAGGTCCACCTTGACCCAATGTGACTCAAATTGACCAATGTTGACTAGGTTGACCTATTTTGACCGATTGACCAAGTTTAACCGAGTTGAATTTGGGTTGACTAAGACCAATTAGGGATAATAGCACTGAAATTAAGTTGTGTTTCACAAAGGAATTGAAATTGAGTTTGTCATAATGCAAATTTTGAGCATATATCATGGGACTGGACCGAATGTCGAGGGGACATCGGTGTGCAGAACTTGAGGTGAGTAGTTTCATTTAGCTATTTACTTTAACTGTATTCCTTGCATGAAATGTGATTAGGAATGATATTGGTTGGATGGTTTCATGTGATTGAACCACGTTAATTGATTTTGAACATATGTAGTTGTACACTCATAGTGAGACCGTAGGCTCGAGGTTTGAGTGCGGGGTCAGGTACATGACGTAATTGGATTAGACTTGAGGGCCAAGTGTCGGGGTTAGGACATATGATCAGTGTGCTTAGCCCCAGACCCGCTCTAGTACGACACTAGAGGGCTGAGCGTCAGGGTTAGGGTATTCGATGAATACGCCTAGCTCATGACCCGCTTGAGTGGCCGGTACGCCTGACTCATAACCCGCTCGAGCGACGATCATAGGGTTGAATTTAAATAATTTGAACCTAGTCCTGATGTAGTTTTGAGCTACATGTAGTTAAATTTGTTTTCTTTAACTGTTGCACTATTTATAAATATTTTACTACATGATTTACTGTTATGCATTGTTTTGCCATTACTGTTCATGCATACATGCATTGTTTTTGGTGTATGAGTTATCGTGACATGCTAGTTTTACTAATCACTGAGTCACGTGGTCTATTAGGCTCACTACTCTACTAACATTTTAAGTTCCTCAGTAGCTGACAAGGGGAAAGGCATTGTGATAGCCTAATCACCTGGGTGGTCTTCTATTTCTTTTGGTCCTATTAGTGGTCGATCATTTTTTTTGTATGTCAGTAATTTCAAATGGTCAAATTTGTACTTTTGAAATGTGATGATATGTGTTATTTTGTTTACCCTTGCACGTTAATGAATGAATCTTTCGACTACTCTAATGTGTGTGTAGATGTTGAATTTTGGTAAGACTTAACGGTGACTAGGCAAACTCAACTCGATGAGTGAGATCATTTAGTCACCGTGTTGGTTGGGTCGCCCTTTGGCCTAGGGAAGGGGTCCTGACAGATCAAGGGCTGTGTGAACAAGTGGGGTTTTACCCTAGCTATTTTTGTCAATAAGTTATTTTTCTAGTTTCATAGTTTTGTGTTAGATGGGCATGTTGACCCTAGTTTCCTTTTCAGTCTAAAGTTATTTTATTTAGTGGATTCAAAAGTCCTTGCACCCATTGAATATTGAAATTAATTTTCAAATAATGAATCAAAACTTTTAGGATATAGGTTAGAGATTGAAATTGTGTAAAAAAAGACTTGTTTGGTCAGGACACGAGATTGAGATGATTTTATATCTCTAATTTCTTCTTGGTATGGGACGCATAAAAATTCGGGGGTATAGAAGAATCTTGGACTTGAAGATTGATCGACCATGTCTGGTGAATGATCATTGACGTTGAAAGAGCTTGTTCCCTATGGTTAGTTGGTATGGGATGGTTGAGTATGGTGGGGCTTGCAAGGCTTTAGTTGTTCAGACATTTGCGAAATTGTTTTGGTGTAGTGAGATTTCTGGGTGGAAACCTATGTTGTCGGACAAGATTGGTATGAGACACTCAAACTTAGAGGCATACATGGAAGCTTGGGAATTTCTCTATGTTAGCATAAAGTTGTGTGATTGTTTGAATGCATGTTATATGTATTTGAACTTCATGAATATGTATATCACTTGTTTTGCGATCATGAAACTCAAACTCTATTCTCAACAACATTAAAGGACCTTGAAACTCCTCAAACAGAACTTAGAAGGATAAACTGATAGGTCACAGAACAAATCAAGAACCTAGAAACACGAATCTAGCATCATAATAACACGAATGAAAACTTGAGGAAATCAATACTATAAATGATAGAAAAAAGATAGCTGTTATCACAAGTCTAGAAAAACATTTTGTATTTTAAAGATAAGGAAATATGGATTTGTATACACTCAAATTGATTTGAAATTAGATTATGATTATGCATTGTGGTACCTTTTCAGATACTAAAATGATTTTTGACTTATTGATAATGGTAAGAACCCGATAAAATGCAACAAGGGATCAGAGAACACTTCTGGCAGCAGCAACTCCTATTGGAACAATTTTATCACTAGAGATGTTAGCAAAGATCACTCGACAAGTGGTCGAGCAGGTTATGAGGGCTCCAACTCAAGCATAGAATCTACCTCCAATATAATTTGTGCCTTAGCCTCAAGGTCATCAAGCCCCATTGCCAAATGGTCCAGTAGTATTGGGTCTAATTGTCATTGAAGACCAAAAACAAAGGAACTTGCTGATTGAGTTCTAGAAGCTACATCCCAGTACCTTCGAAGGCAAGGCGATTCACATGACAGTTGACGTATGGTTTTCCAGAGATGAACAAACATCTTAATGCTTTCGGGGCAACTAGGCCTAGATGAGCAGCTTTGGCTGTGCATCACTTCATTGGACTTGCTTATCACTGGTAGAAGATGATCATGAATGATCCAGAGACCAATTCAACCATGACATGGGAGCAGTTCAAGAAGTCATTCTATAATACTTTTTTTCTCCATAGCTACTACTAGACAGCTGCAATTAGAGTTTGTATGACTGGCACAAAAGACTACGATAATAATTGAATACGAAAGAAAGTTTACTACGCTGTTAACATTTGCACCAAAGTTGGTTAGAGGTGAGCAAGCCAAGGCTGATAAGTTTGCAGAAGGACTGCAAGTGAAAATTAGAAAGTTGATCATTCCTTTGAGGCTAAACACGTTCAAGGAAACAATAGTTAGAGCCCAATTGATCGAAAGGGACATTAACTTTGAATAGTCCTTGAAGAATTGAAACAAAAGACCCCAGAATGATCAAAAGGCAGGGAATGGGAATAAGAAGCAGAACAATGGTAGTAAGACACCCCAAACTCAACATCAAGTACAACAGTATCCCCAAGAACGACCTAACTGTGACAAAGAGGAGTGAATGGAGTAGGCTAGATGACAAGGGTTGTGTTTCCACTGCAAGAATTGAAACAAAAGACCTCAGAATGATCAAAAGGCAGGGAATGGGAATAAGAAGCAGAACAATGGTAGTAAGACACCCCAAACTCAACAACAAGTACAATGGTATCCCCAAGCATGACCTAACTGTGATAAAGAGGAGAAAAGGGACCAAGTTAGATGACAAGGGTTGTGTTTCTACTACAACCAGCAAGGACATGTGGCAAAGTTCTGTCCAACCAAAGCTCAAGCTCTTTAGCAGCAACAACAATAGTATAATCAAGGAGGAGGACAAAATTGTTGTCCTCAAGTTAGGCAACAACAATAGCCCTAACAAAATAATAATCAGGGGCGGAATTAGAATCAAAACTAAGACAGTGGACAAAGCCAAGCCAAAGTTTTTACTATTGCAGATATTCAAGATGACCAAGTCCCTGTTGTAGAAGGTCATCTCTATTATTTAATGTTGTTGTGAAACTTTTGTTTGTTTTGGGTGCTGCCAAATCTTTTGTTGCTGAACAATTAGTGGATAGGTTACAACTAGTAACGAATACCTTGCCTATGACATTGAATGTATGTACACCCATAGTAACTATCATTACTACAAAAAAAATGTGTAGTTGTGACTTTAGATTCAGAGATAATTGATTTCAATCGATCTTTGTGTACTTTTATTTTATGGTTATGATCTAATATTGGAGATGGATTGGTTAACCTAGTTTCGAGCACAAATAAATTGTCCAAATAGGAAGGTAATGATAACATTACCTTGAGGAGAAGCTTTTAGAATCAATGGTGATATGGTTACCTAAAAACCCGATGATAGTCATGTTGAACTACTTAAGGTGAGAGGAGGATTTCAGTAAATTATTAGAGGAGGACACTGAAGAACAGAAGGAAATCCAAAACCTAATAGTGGTTCAAGATTATATAGATGTCTTTCCAGATGACTTACCCGGATTATAGGAAAGTGGAGTTTAAGATTGAAGTTCACCCTAGAATTGACCCATAGCTATTCCTCCCTTCCGAATGGCATCAATAGAGTTGATTGAGTTAAAAACTTAGCTGGATGAGCTCCAAGAAAAATGATTCATCAGGCCAAGTAAATCACTATGGGCAACCCTGACATTGTTTGTCAAGAAGAAAGATGGATCCATGAGGTTGTGTGTCGACTATCAAAAATTGAATCAGGCAACAATAAAGAATAATTACCCTTTGCCAAGGATAGATGGCATATTCGATCAATTATCGGGAACCACTCATTTTTCGAAGATTGATCTTAGGTTAAGATATCACTAATTAAGAATATGATAGTCATACAAACACAAGAAGACCTTTAAGACTCAGTATGGGCACTTTGAGTTCATAGTGATGCCATTTGGTTTAATAAATACACCAGTGGCATGCATGGATCTGATGAATAGAGTATTTAAACAATACTTATCTTCAATGAGATTAGTGGCCTCTGTAGTGGACTTTCCCATCATGGAACCACCAGCCGCCAAATCAACCAAGGCTCTAGTAGGTGGTGTCAGACCACTATAAAACATCTGAATCTATAGCCAAGGAAGATAACCATGCTAAGGAAATATTCTCAATAACTCTTTGAATCTCTTCCAATCTTCATAAAGAGACTCAAAATCTAACTACTTTAATGAACTAATTTCACCCCTCAGTTGATGAACTTTCGTAGGAGTGAAATACTTCTATTAAAATTTCTGAGCCATCTCTCCCCAAGTGGTGATGCTACCTGGTAGGAGAGTCTGCAACCATGTCCTTGTTTTGTCCCTTAAAGAGAAGGGAAAAGTCTCAATCTTAACTGATCTTCAATCATAGCATTGATCTTGACAGTATCACAAATTTTCATGAATGAGTTCAAGTGTGCCATCAGATCTTTAGTAGCCAAACCTGAAACTACTGCTGTTGCACCATGGTAATCAAAGAGGGCTTCAACTCAAAATTGCTGGCATTGATGAGTGTGCGAGCAATTCTAGAGTAATTATCATTAAGCACAGGCTTGAAAAAGTTCCAAAGTGGTGCTTCACCATCAATGCCAACTATAGATCTACTACTCTCGGCCATATCAGATCTATGTCTTCTGGCCTCCAATTGAATCTGCTGAAGCGTTTTGAACAAATTTGGATCACTCAACTCAATTGAGTCTTTGTTCATCAACAAACCTGAAACACCAAAATCAAAGCAAAAAGATCAAGTGTGGCCAACCAACGGATTAAATAATAAAAAGAATAAAATAAAATAAAGTAATAAAAAATGCCTTAATTAAAATTTAACCAATTTCAATTGTTTCTCAGATTATTAACACCGTTTCATGACAACGACGCCAAAAACTTATTGAGATCACTGCAAATGTACAGGATTGCAATAGTAATACATAGTAAATATCGAATATTATGTGGTTAATAATCCTAAATCCCAATTTAATTTTAATCTTAATTTTATTAAGGCTTCCAATCAATGTTTTAATACTTTAAACAATAATTAAACAGAAAGTAAACAATTGTTGATTTGAAAGCTCTACGAACTAAGGTTCTAGGATAGTAAGATATCATGTATTCACCTTTAATCTTTATTTCAGTTAATCAAAATCTTGTTCTTGTAGGTTATAACATTTTCATTAAAACCCTCTCCGGAGGCGCCTAATACCTATTAGTAAAATTTGCCTAATACCCCCTCCCAAGGCATACAATCAATAAACTAATGCATTAATGTAATACCCCAGAATTTTGTCAAATAATTTAAAATAAATAAATAAGTTTGAGAAAATTAAATGAAATAAATCAAGTGAAAATAATTTCAAAGATTTTAAGAAATTTTTGGGTGCAAATTGTGGGTTGGCACATGAAAAATAAAATATATTAGAAATATAATATAAAATAGACAAATAAGACCTTAATTTGATAATT